>JAVQJF010035136.1:0-94669 GCA_036023855.1 Gadopsis marmoratus | reverse complement strand
CAGCGCCCACTGAGGTTTGTTCCCTTTCCTGCAGCTGCCGGCGAGCGGGACCCTGCACAGCTGAAGCTCCACCTGAAGATCTCCTCTCTGCAGCCCCAGACTTCAGGAGATGGAAGGGCAGGCAAGTGATGTTCTGTCCTCACAGCTTCTGCTGGGGGGACTCGGTTTAGCTTTATTGGTTTATTTATAATAAAAGGAAATGTGTTAAAAAACGGAGTCATTTTTGCAACTTCAGTCTGTCTTTACAACTCAAGAGTTTCTGAGTGATGCATAAAGTCAGAGCAGAGCTGTGTGAGCCTGTATGTATACCATAATACCTCTGTGAGTCACCCACAGCACTGCAGATGTGTGTGAGGGAAACATCATGTCTGTGATGGTTTTCAGTGTGATGGGGGGGGCGTTGAGTCGTGTTTGTCCTTGATTTAGTTTGTCCTCAAAACAAGAGAGCAGTCATTGAATTTTGACAAGCAGGCAGTTTGGCGTTTAAGATTGGGATTATTTGTGTGTTAGGATAAAGATGGAGGTTAGGAAAGTAACGGTGGACGTCTAAAGGAACTATTTTTTTTCCTCCAAAATATCTGAAGGAAATAAAGACGTTATTCAATCTACGTTTTCACAGCCGCAATGAGAAAGTTTGTTAGATATCAGAAAACATTTACCTGCAATGCAAAAAAAAAAAAAGGATTTGATGATATCATCATTGTAAACGCTTATAGACTCCAGGTTGTACAGTTGCAGGAGCAGAGAAATAGACCAGAATGCAATGCAGCTTCACATCTGAATGAAACACCCTGCTGTCTCTTGCTACGCCCTCGCTCTCTGCACGTACACGTTAGCCACGTTAGCCAGCCCTCCCCTGGGAACTGAAGAAAATCAAATTAGAAGCCATCAAATCTATTCAGGGATGTCTGTGATTGTCTCTGAAGCTGGTTGTGCTTGTGCTATGGCTGTTTTTTCTTTCTGTCTGCCGTACTCTGCTCTCTGACTAAATGAGATTACCAGAGTAAATCAAGGTTAAAGTAGAAGTAGGTGAGGCTGAAGATGGAGACGGGCCAACGTGGTTACAACAGAAACGTTAAATTGAGCTGAATTGTGAAGTCTGTAGGAAGTTTAAACCCAAATCAGGACGGTTATATCTCTGGGAGGCTGCTAAAAAAAAAAAGAAAAATGAGTGCGGTGTGCAAATTCGTTGGTTTGTGCAAAGAAAAATAAGTTTAGCAGAAGACCTTTGCGCCGTTTAACTTAAAGGTGATGGCAAACACAAAGTCTGTAAGACAATTGGGAGCCTGGTGGAGCACAGGAGCAAAGACTGATGCTGGGTTTGTGGTAAAAACTGCTCTCAAGTGGCAGCAAAGGCCAATTTCGGTGATCTTAGACTCCCAGTGACTGTAGTCCAGTAGAGACAGTCCTGTGTCCCTGAAGGGCGTCCTGTCGTGCTCTGACTGTGAACCGGTGTTGGCCCGACTCGGTGGTTGTGGTCACTGTGTTTGTGCGTGTGCGTGTGTCCACACCCCCCACCTGCAATGGTTACTTCAGCCTGTGAGACCCTGCCGCTCGTGTCTGCATGAGCGGCTACTTTCAGCCTTTCAAGCCTGTGTCAATAAAGCTGTCACCCCCAGGCTGTTGCCGGGGAGACCAAGGAAGGAGAGAGGGGGGCAGGGAGCTGTATGGACGCTCTCGGTTGGGTGGAGGGAAAGAGAGAGCGACGGGAGCTTAAATAAGGCAAGAAGAAAGATGACGTGGATGAAAGATAAAGTACGAGACGGACATTTGGCGTCGTGATTCGTGCACACGGAAACACCTGCAGGCGTGTGGCTGTTTGTGCAGACAGCAGAAGAAGAAAACAAAAAAATTCCACGCGCGTGGTATCGGCTTGGATCTGTGCGTGAGGATAGTAATGATCACGTTCTGTCACCGTGGTGCCGGTTGCCACAGCAACGCAGCATCTGTTCTGCAAATCCGGGCGCTGCAACAGGCTGCCTTACACAGAAGTTGGATTCCAAGCCTTATGTAACATTCTCAGCAGGTCTCTCCTGTAAACAACGTGAGACGCTGAATCTCTCGCACGTTTGGAGCCGTTGGATTAACGTGGAATGAGCTGAATAATGTAAAATGAAAATGAAAATATTGGTCAGATTAAAACAGGACTTCGGCTGTTTGAGCAAAGATCAGTGAGTAAGGTTCTGGTCCTCAATAGGAAACGTTTTAAACCTAAGTGTTGTAGCTGTATTGGTGTCTGACCTGCTCCCTTTGTCAAGCTTTATCTGAGGCGTTTTGGGTTCCCGTCATGTGACCAGTCATTTTTACAGAGTCACTGTGACTCGACAAAAAAGGAAATAAACCGAAGAGGAAGATGAACAGCAGGACGTGTGTGTCAGGAGGTTGATGGATGGCTGCTTGCAGCGTTCTGAGAAACCACAATGAGTTGCATTTGGGTCTTGTGATGCGTTCAGGGCTCTGCCCTTTCTGCCTCATTTAATTAACTTTCTTTTTTAACCCAAGCGGGTGCTGATGAATTTCAGACGGGTGAGGAAGCATCGGGTCCAAGTTTGTTTGGGAAGTTTCAGTCAGAAATCCCTCAGAAATTCATTACATGTTCAAAAACCAACGTGGCAGTTTAGAACTGAAGCGTCATTTTCCTGCTCCAATGCGTGGTCTAACAAAATCCTCTATCAGGGTTGTTTTAGGCTACGGATCTATGGCAGTGAGTCAGCGTTACAAACTGGTTTTTGAAAGACACGGGCTTTTACCAGGCAGGGCAAGTCTAAAGAAAGATGCGTTGTGTAAATTATAGGTACCCAAACTATACTAGGGAAAACACCCGCAGCCCATCATTCAATATCTACATCATTCAGAGGATCCAGCAGATGCAGGTGTCATCATTTGTTCGCCGCACGCTGAGTTACCATCTTTTTAAAAATATTAATTTATTAGAGAAAATGTCAAATGTTTCTGTCTGGTATCCATTTTAGACTCTGATGCACAACAAGAGCCGACCACCGTCCATCTGCAGACACCACAGAGATGCAGTGGCTTTCAGGCTGTGTGGTCTCATCAGATTATTGATCGCTCATATGTGCCACCTAAATCCTCAGGGGGCGAATGCAAATAAAGGGAAGGCAGCTAAACAGTAGGGGGAAAAGAAAAGGCGGTTTGGCCAAAGAGCAGATTTCATTAATGTTGAGCGATGGAAAGCAGCTTGCTTTAATATATGTTTACCTTACTGTCGGTAAAGGAGGACGGACAGCCAGATGTTCAGGTGAAACGTTAGAGTCTGAGAGTCTGTAAAAGACATCATCCTGAGCTTCTCCAGCAAACTCCACCTTCATGTGACCTTCAAATCATGTCCCGTACATGTTGCCCCCCCTCTCGCCTGGTTGGCCCGGTGTTGGCCGACGCCCTGAGAAGTGCGGTCTATGCTAATATTATCTGACCCTGCTCTGATATTGTTGTGCCAAGGGCAGAAGATCACCTAAGGCCCGTCCAGGTCTCTGTACCGTCTCCTGTTACAGCTGCACATTCTGCCCCGTCAGCAGCGAGTCCCTTCAACACTGACATCAGCAGGAACAAAGACACAGTGGCCTGTTTTCTGCTGCTGCCATCCTGCTTCACCTGTCAGGTATTTCACATGTGAGGTCAGTCAGGAAGCGTTTGATAAACTTTATCAAACGTCTAAAATGCTGTCCAGTAACTACACTTTTATACAGCCCGGGAGAAAGATGCAGATCTTTGACAGCCAGAAGCCTCCCGATGCCTTCTGATAGGCCGGTGACCTTTCCAGGTGTTACACCCGCATCCCGCCCATAGGCATGCTGGGACAGACTCCAGCTCCCCGTGACCCAGAACGGGATGAGCAGTATGGATGGAACATTTTATGCAGAATAACTGCTGCTGCAGCTTCATTTTGGAGAAACTAAATCACCTCTGGTGCAGCTGTTTAAACATCCTTTGACTTTCAGATACGTCGATTCTTTATTGTCCTTTCCGTTGCTTCGGTCCGTGCAGAGCCTCCACATCCCTCCACACTCAGCACCTACACATCGTGTGTAGGCCAGGATCAATCTGCTTTCTGAAAATAGGAGCCCTACAGGACATGTCTGCATGTTCATTTTATCAATAAAAAAAGGGTCGTGATTATTCATCAATTTTAACTTTTAATTGAACTTTTCACCCAGATAATGTCTGCTTTCTTTTCATGAATCCTATTTTGCAGTTTATTATGATTCTCACGATTATCATCTTATTTTAGAGCGTTAGAAACTCGGTTTCTGTCCACGTGATGACTGTTTCGTATTTGTGCACTGGTGGTGTCACAGTTAGAAGACTGAATCTCCAACTTTTGCTTTATGCCGGTGCGTTTTTTTAATTGACTTTCAATGATAAATGACAGGTAAACATGACAAGGCAGAAAATGGAAAACAAATGCATCGACGAATAATGAAAAATGGCATAATGTAAAACTATTTTAAATTAGACATGATTATATTAGTTATTTTATTATTTTATATTATATTTGATCATATTTTATTATGGATTAATTTATAGATGTTAAAGGACAATTAAGTTAATTTAAGAACAAGATAAATGTGTGCAGGAGACTGACTTCACTTTGCTCTGATCAGAGTGCAATAAGATGACTTATTAATGATTTGATGCATCTTATGGAGGCTTGATGAAGGTCAGCCGTTACAACATCTGATTGCCATGACGACAGTGACGTTCACCCTGATTTCATTACAGAGCTGAATCGATGGCGTTATGGCGTTTCAGCTCGGTGGCAGCGGCAGGTGGACAACTTCGGTGTCGGATGTCACCAGCATTTAGCTGATTATGTTCAAGAAGGAAAAACACAGTCATTACAAACCAGTTGATCACAGAGTGGAGGCCCTCTGAGGTTTCATACACATAAAGCATAAAAATAAAATATACACATAAAATATTTTTTTTTGTGTGGGTTTATGATTTATGTGACTTTTGTATGCATGGAAAAACGCTCTGATGCTTACATGAATTACATAAGTAGCCGACGTATTGGCAGCCGCAGTGAGCTCAGTAATCCTGTGTGGCTGCATTTTGGGTGTATTATTGTTTGTGTGTGTCACTGACCCGTCTGCCGCCGGCCTCGCAGTTTTATTCCATCTGCATGGCGGCAGCAATTATTGACAATCTCATTGTGAGCTCGGATGTCTCTCTCCTTGTCTCCTTCCTCCTCCGTTTTCATCCTCCGTTCTCCACCTCTCCCTCTTCTCACTCGTGACACTTGCTCCACCTGTTCTTATCTCGCTGCAGGAAAAGCAGGTAACAGGTTATCTCCTGTTCTCCCTGGCCACCGCCGTCATCGGCTCCCTGCAGTTTGGTTACAACACGGGGGTCATCAACGCTCCAGAGCAGGTCGGTGATTAGCTGCTAACGTCACCTGTACCTTTGCTTACTTTAGCTTCTCCGGGTGTGAACAACAGCTGTTTGCAAAGGAAATATCTGCAAATATCTGCGATGAGAAGCCACAGCAGGTTAACCACCCAGCTGGTGTTGCTGAGTCAGCAGAGTGCAAACTTACTGCTGTTTGGAAGACAGTTTGTGGTGAAGCAGTTATACTTTACACCTAACAGAATTAGATTTGGACCTATGTACAATGTCTCAATTAAATCAGATAGGAACAGTTGTCTCTTTCAGTTTTTACATTTGGTCAGATATGGTGAGTGGATTTAAACACGAAGATCTTAATTCTGTGCGTCTTTAATCAGATTAAACAAACAAGAGACATTTTGAGTTAACTATCGAGGCGTTGGTGGGCAAATCCTTTAACTCTGGGCAGAGCTAGCTCTTTCCCCCTGCTTTCAGTCTTTACGCTAAGCTAAGCTAATCACCTTCTGACTCTAGCTGTGTCCTTAACGCAGACACGAGGGTGTATTTCGCACCGCTACTTCATTTACTTGTCAATACTGAAAATATTCCAGTATCAGGAGTGCATTACTATCTTTAAATACAGGCAATGTTTGAAAAATATAACGGCAACATCATCAGCACATTTCTACTGTGAGGTTTGTTGCACCGGTCAGATTTCCGACTACCTCTGAGCCTTCTCTTCGTCTACTTATTTGTCAGAAACTGCGAGCTTTCTTCAACGCTACCTGGGTTGAGCGTTATGGCGAGCCCATCAGCCCCGGTGTCTGCACCATCGTCTGGAGCGTCTCCGTCGCTATCTTCAGCGTCGGCGGCATGGTGGGCTCCTTCAGCGTGGGCGTCATGGCGAACCGATTTGGCAGGTAGGAATTAAAATGAGTGCACTGTGACCAGCTGAGGTGTTTCTCTCATGACTGTCATCTTTAATCGCCCTGTCAGCCACATTGTCTTTAAAACGCACAGGTAGACAAATTTAGACGTAGTCGATATCAAACATGTCTTTGGTTTGAGTGTTTTGTTTTTCCTTTAATGGCTCTGTGTATTTCCTGTGTGGTCCAGATGAACTGTCTCCTAATGGAGTCTATGAAGCGTGTCTATCTTGAGTCCACTGCTCAGCTCTAATGTTCCCCAGAGTTGTTCCTTCGTTCCTCCATTTGCCTCTGTGTTGTACCATGCACATCAAACCACAATCCATTTTTCTTTCTGGGGTAAGACCATTGTTTTGTCCACTGCCATAAATATGTTTTCCACAGCCAAATTGTCAAAGAACTCAGATTAAAAAAGGATTGGAAAGGAATACTTCAGAAAATACTCAGAGAGTCAGATGACAAGAATGACACCAGTCTCATGTCTGTGCATTAAGTCCAGAGCTAGGGCCAGGAGGCGATTAGCTTAGCTTAGCATAAAGACTGGAAGCAGGGGGAAGGGAGTAGCCTGCTCTGTTCAAAGTTCAAACAACAAATTTTTTTCCATCTCTGTTTGTGTCAGATTAAAGAAAGAAGTTAAAAGGTCAGCTTCAGATGTTTTAGTAGGTATATCTGTTTAACTTTGGAGAGTCAGGCTAGCTTTTTCCCCCTGCTTCCAGCCTTTATGCTAAGCTAAGCTAACCTCCATACTTAATGCACAGATTTAAGATTGGTATTGGTGTTCTCGTCTAATTCTCCAAAATAGAGCGATCTCCCAAAATGTTGGACGTTTTACCTTTAAACAGATGTTGCTCATAAAATCCAAGATTGCGCTCAAAAGACAAACGATATATTTGACAGAAAACAAAGGAAGATCATCTTCCATCTTTATCTTTTTTGCACCATAAAACTGGACTGACACTCATGGCCATTTCTCAGTTAATCAATGGACCTGTCAGTTTCTATTTTGCCTCTCAGCTGCTCTCCCCGCCACCAGCCTCCTTTCCTCTTTTCTCATTAAAAGAATCCCCGAAGCTAATCTAGCAAAACTACAATAAAATTGCTGTGTACACTGAGTTGTTCCCCGCTCTCCTTCCTCCCCCTCCTCCTCAGGCGTCGCTCCATGTTCCTGGTGAATTGTCTGGCGTTGATCGGCGGCCTCCTCATGGGCTTCTCCACCATCTGCTCCTCCTATGAGATGGTGATCGCCGGCCGCCTGGTCATCGGCCTGTTCTGCGGCCTCTTTACCGGCCTGACTCCCATGTACGTGGGCGAGGTGTCACCCACTCCCCTCCGAGGAGCCTTTGGCACTCTTCACCAGCTCGGTGTGGTGGTGGGCATCCTGATCGCTCAGGTCAGCAGGTGGCTTCCTAACAACCCTCACGTTTATTGACCCAACAGATATCTGCAGCTTGGAACTTCTCAGGGAAGTTCTTGTTAGCTACAGTACAGATTTCTGCTGTAAATCTGAGCCAGCTGTTGTGGCCCCTGGTGTTTAGGTCTTTGGTCTGGAGTTTCTGCTGGGCTCAGCCAAGCTGTGGCCCCTGCTGCTGTCCCTCACCGTGGTCCCTGCTGTGCTGCAGTGCATCCTGCTGCCCTTCTGTCCCGAGAGCCCTCGCTTCCTGCTCATCAACCTTAAACAGGAGGAGCAGGCTCGCAAAGGTACACACTGATACTGCTACAATACTACTGCTTCTACTGATGTTAGTACTACTGCTACTGCAATACAATACAAAATGCAGTCGACGGAAGCATTTAAACTCAAGGTCTGCTAACTCTCGTGTTGGCGCAGAGGTTCCACAAAACAATCCTAACATGGGGCCTAGCTCCTGCAAGCTTTTTCCAGAGCTTTCAGCTGAATCTCAGGGGCTTCATCAGTGAATGGAGTTCGCTCAGAAGTCATGGAGATGGCCGCCAGGAAAATTACAGAGGGAGAGAGTTAGTGGACCTAAGATCAAGACTTACAATTCAGACCTCAGTTAGTTTCCATGTGAATTTACTGCAAAAGACTTATGTATTGAGCTTTCTGGCTGACTGAAAGCTCTGCAGTTTTATTATAAGTGATTGTTGTCGCCCCACTGTTTGTTCTTTACACCAGCGTTGACTCAACGTCACCACCGTGTTAGCACAGCAGAGCATTTTCTGTTTGCGCTCCACCACTGCTGTTTCTGTTCTGTCGACAGCGCTGGTGCGTCTGCGTGGCAGCGAGGATGTGAGCAAAGACCTGCGCGAGATGAAGGAGGAGAGTGACAAGATGGCCATGGAGAAGAAGGTGACCATCCTCGAGCTTTTCCGCTCGGCGACGTACCGGCAGCCCCTCCTCATCGCCGTCATGCTGCAGCTCTCCCAGCAGCTGTCGGGGATCAATGCTGTGAGTGAGAAGTAACACAACAACACAATAAGCAAAGGAATTCATCAAAGCAGTAACAAGAATCATAAAAAGAGAAGAAACGTCTGATAATAAAGCTTTAAAATCGTGAAAATGAGGGCAGTTTGCAGATCATTCCATTTAAAAGGTGCGTAATACCTGAAACATGTAGTTACTAGATTTAAAGAGAGATAAGAGATGTGAGGTAGTTTAGATGGATATGGATCTGCACATAAATGTGTAACACAGATAAGTCAGAGCAGAGGAAGACTGAGGTTCTGTAATAACCCCAAAAAAACCCACACAGTCTATTCGGTGAGAGTACAAAAGGTCACTGAGTTAAACAAATGTCAGCTACATCCTCGCTGTATGAGGCAGAGGCAGGGATAGGTTGCATTTTAGTGGATTCTAGGTGAACATGATTATATGACTGGATCTTATATTGGCTCTAAAATCGTTGCTATTTTGGGAATAAGTACTTGGTTTGGTTTTACTGGCTGCTAGCAAAAAAGCAGTTAGTAGAAAATGTTACGCAAAGGACCCCCTACTCACAGACAGTGGCTGGATATAGTCGAAGAAACGTTGGTAATGGAGAAAGTAACACATTTTAGGAATACAAGAAGAATACAAGATCGAACAAAAAACGGGAAAAACCTTCAATGTACAGATGAAGAAATGACAGCGATAGTGACAATCATTGCTGTGAGTCAGCAACAGGCAGCGTGTCACGCTTTTTACACACACATATTTATTTACTGCTCACTTGGATCCCTATTGTTGGTTACCATGGTAACAGCTACTGCTTCTGTGGTCTATATAAAGAAAGCATACACACAATATAATCGGCGTGCTCACGACAGTTAAATAATAATAATAATCTCACCTATTAAATCACGTTAACACATGAAACTAAATGGAAACCACAAACGTGTTTTAAACATATCACATATAAAAATTGACAACAATCTTGTTACATTTGGATGTTCATACTGCAAAAGAAAAGATAAAAAAACTGTCTTCTGCAGTGAGAGAGATTTTTCTTCTTGTTTTTTATGTTGAATGTGTTATGTGAATAAGAACATGCAATAAAAGGGACGTGTCAAAAAACAAAAAAAGAATAGAAAGAGAGCATTTATTGACCCCTCCCTTTTGTCTCCCAGGTGTTCTACTACTCGACCGGGATCTTTGAGTCAGCCGGTGTGAAGAAGCCCATCTACGCCACCATCGGCGCCGGCATCGTCAACACCATCTTCACTGTTGTCTCTGTGAGTGACGTCCGCATGTTTGCCTTTGCACGTGTTTCTGTGCCGAGTCCTCCTGACCCCCTCGCGCGTCTGTCCTCCAGCTCTTCCTGGTGGAGAAGGCGGGACGGAGGACTCTGCACCTCCTGGGTTTGGGGGGAATGGCGGTCAGCGCTGTGCTCATGACCGTCTCCCTCCTGCTGGTGAGTTCAGCACCATCACAATACATGCATATGCAAACACAATTAATTCTGTAACATGACGTTGTTGCAGCTACACATCAGAATATAACCTGAACTACTAGCTTGCTAGTCAGTCTTTGACGAATACCTAACATTAAGGGACAGTTTAGCCAGACGGGAACACGATTGAACTTAACGCCATCGTCAGCACAGCGTGACTCCACAATCGTGTACATTGCAGTTATGCCTTTTTGCCACAAGGTGTTACCAACCATTAAATAACCTTTCAGTGACAGTACTGCACAATGTGTCGTGATGTTTCCGCTCCCTTGTTCTCCCTCTATCTGAGCAGAAAAGCATCCCAGCTATGAGCTACATGGCCATCGTTGCTGTCATGCTATTTGTGGCTATGTTTGAGCTGGGCCCCGGGCCAATCCCGTGGTTCATCGTGGCCGAGCTGTTCTCCCAGGGGCCCCGCCCGGCGGCCATGGCCGTGGCCGGCTGCTGCAATTGGACGGCCAACTTCCTGGTTGGGATGAGCTTCCCCAAACTAGTGGTAAGGGAAGCACGGCCGTCCTGGTTTGAACTGGTTAGGGTTTAGTTTGGGCTTATTTTCTTTTCTTCTGCTTTATATCATATCATATCTTTAAATTAGATAACATTAGACTTTTTATTTCTAGTTTTGTTTCTTATTTCCTTCCTCTCTTTCCTGTCCTCTATTATCTTTTCCTTTATTCCTTCTCTATTATATTATATGTACAGTGCATACTCTTAAAGGTCATATTCATATTCAGTTATAAGATGAAAGCTCCCCTCCCCCCTCTCGTCTCCTCAGGAGTGGTGCGGGCCGTGGGTCTTCCTCATCTTCACAGCCTTCCTCATCCTCTTTTTCATCTTCACCTTCATCAAAGTCCCAGAGACGAAGGGCAAGACCTTCGACGAGATCGCCCGCAGCTTCGGCGGCCCCCCACCTGCCAACTTTTCGTCTCTTGAGGACCCTCCTGCCAGCGCCAGCACCGCCGCGACGCTTCCGGCCTCCCCGGTGAAGGAGAAGGTCCCGCTGGTGAAGGCGGCGGCGCCGGCAGCAGCTCCGCCCCCAGCAGCTGAAAGCACGCCCCTTGAAGATAAATCCAACTCGACAGTGCAGGAGAGCGTGTAGAGCATCTGTAGACGTAGTAATTGGGTGATGAAGGGGTTGTAAATGAAGGAAGAATCAAAGAGATTTAAAAAATGCTGTAAATTGAAGTTAGCGATCACACCGTGGAACAATAGAAATGATATAATTTTATAATAGACCTAGTGAGAAAAACAATTATCAGTTTATAGGCTTTGACTTTTAAAAGTTCAAGCTTTCTGCTTTCAACTTAACTCCTTAGGCTTCTTATTTTTCGGACATTTCCTACTGTTCTTTCTTTTAAATCTGTCGCTGTGCAGATACCACAGATTCAACCTACCGTACGTTCCTAGGATTTAAGCTGCACTCATCAAAAAGGCGAGTCTTTTTCAAGGCAGCTGCGTGTCCAGTCAGGACGACACTTTCCCAACATGTTAATGGGAACTGCTACTACCAACAGGCGTCCAGGTAAAATGGCTGCAGGCTGGAAGCAGAGCGCGCTGACGATGGCACAGCCTTTATGAAGGTGTACAGGCCCATGTAGTGTCAGTGAGGCGAGTGTCTCTTAATTCACGTATTCCTGTTACAGTGGATATTTTAGTGCAATACAACTTGGTAGCTGTAGTTTCATGTTAGTGAAATATAGTCATTCCCGTCATGTTTTTCGGACGCCTTCTCAAACCCCAGGTCTAAGACGGGATCTTTCAGCTGCTGGATATGCTGGGGAGCTTTATAGCAATGCCAAAGTACTGACGTTTAACTGCCGCCTGTGAACACACGCAACCTCAAATGTGTGTTTTCTTCTGGTTGTTAAATTCAAGGAGGAAAATTAGCAGCAGCAGCAGCCACAGGTCATGCTAAGGGGATTCATTCTGAACGCCAAATTTTGGTTTTTAAACAGCTTTAAACAGGTTATTCGTCTTTAGTTAGCTTAGCACAGAGGTTTTCAAAGTTGGAGGTTGGCCTCCCCGGAGATCACGTAGAATAGCCTAAATGTGTGCGATAGTTTAGAGATACAGTAGTTTTGGAGTAGCTTTTTATGTACTTGGTGTAGTTCGGCCATCTTGGCTCAATAGGCAAGGGGGGGGGGGCCCACGGTCCGAGACTTTGAAAGCCTCTGGATAACCACTCGATTTGTGGTCTTGTCCTGCTTGTTCTCGGATTTTCGGTTTGGAGAAGTTAAATTCTACATTCATCCCAAGAAAAAAGCTACTTGTTATTGATGTCATTGTTATTCCGACTCATTAATAAGCAAACATTTAAAGGTAAATAGATATTGATTAGTTATTACTGTAAATTTGAGTTATGTTGGAAAAGGGTACAATTCTGACATGTTGTGTTACACTTTTTATTTGTAGATTACAGTAGGGTAACGTGCAATGTATATATATATTTTTTAGTTGAAGAGAAAGTATGAATATGTATTACCTTAGATATTGATTTTTGTATACAGTATATAGTTATAATACACTACAGCGAAGTTAGAATTGTAATGCTTTCCAGACTAGCTGAAGGAGTCTGCAGTGAGCTTTTCCTGCTGCGGTGGAGTTAAACCTACGTCACATGAGGTGCAGCTCGGAGATTTCGAACGGTGTGAATCTCATCTGTTGCTCTGTGCCTAGATACACGTTGTTAACCAGGTAAGCGGCAAAGCGAGCATTAGAGCCACAAACGCTGAGCACAGCAGCGCTTTATGCCAAATTAACTGAATAATAATGAAAAACCGTATTCACCAAGCTGCTTCTAGAATAGATAAGAGTTGGAGAAAATGTGCAATCAATAAAGAAACTTGAACCCACACGAATGTAGGAGCTGCGCGGGAAGTGCTAAGACTTGAATGGTTCCTGTGGTTTGACTAGAATAACAAACCTCTATTATTTCATATTCCCACAAAGTTTTATGTTAAATCAAAACAAGGAGGGTCTGGTTTTAAAAATGACACATGCACCATTTTGAAAACCAGCCACTTTTTATTACATGACGTTACAGCACGCTGGTTGAGCTGTTGACGCATTTAAAACACTCTAAATTTAAACAGGATTGAAGTTTTATTTTTTCAAACAATATTCAAACGCAGAGCTGCTCTGGATGATTACGTGGTTGGAAAACCACGAGAGGAAGACGCTGGTACAGTGAAGCTTGGCACTCTTGCTGCCAACTGAATGCTAATGTTTCATGTAAGTTAGCCAGTTAGCCAGTTTATAGCCTGGCCCTTAGCTGTTTAGGTAAGCTAGCTTTCGCTGTTGGCGATGTTGGCTATCTTGTGCGCCAAAAGCTGGTCTTTCTGCCTCCAGTGCAGCTCGATTGTTGTTCAAAAGCAACTATTTTACTTGAAAATGGAAGTGAAGCCCTCTGATGTGCTAACTTGTTCCGCGTGCTTCAGCGTGCTAACACGACACGTTGTTGCAATCCAACGCGAATCCACCGCGCGACATTTAAAGCGCAAACGCGCTGATTACAATGAGTCCCACATAGTCAGCTGCCACTCTGCTCACACGCTCGCCAAACTCTCCGACTTTGAGCAAACTATATATTCCAACGTGGAAATACCTATTCAGATGATAATACAATTAATGTTCCATCAATACTCTGCAAAAAGCATCCTTGTTTGTTGTCTGTTGCAGGCGCCGGTGTGTTTGTGTCGGAACCGTTAGCCACGTGTAGCATTGTCCACCCTCATCGACTTATGTATTACAAACCTTGTACAGTATGTTTGGTGTATAAGTATATGACACAAAGTATATTTTCTATATTCTACAGTAAATCGTGCTGCACTTTGAGAGCATTATTTATTTTGTGGGCTACACTGGAAAGAAATTTATCTTGACAAGTGATTTCTGCTCGAGTGGAACATTGATTTGTTTTGAAATGCCGACAGATAAGCTGATTTTAACAACATGTCACTCTGCTGACAGGTTTCACTCGTTTTGAGGACTATAAGCCCGTAAGACTCGTCTGATGTGATGCTGGAAGGCTTGTTAAGATGAATATTTCTCACAGTGAGGGGACAGTTTATGGTCGGAGTCGTGGCTTTGTGGTGTGTTGCTGTATTTGTGGATGATAGTGGCGTTCTGTGTTTGTGCTGGGGGAGGCGCGTCCTCTCACGGTGGTGTTCAGTGTTGTATATTCAGCTCTCTCCTGCAAAGGTCTGTGATCACAATTTGAAATACCTCCTGGATTTCCGCTCGTCGCTTTGCTTCCCTGAGGTCCGGAGGTGACGTGAAGGTGTCTCAGGGTGTAAAAGCAATGAAACCGATTGGTTGGTTTGTTTAATATGGAGTTTTAAAAGATGTTAAGAAAGCCAGAGGTCTGTTTTCGACACGTTAGATATTTCAGTTTAAAGGGAAACTCCAGTATTTGTTTAACCTGGGCCTTTTTGTTAAACATGTTGGGGTCGAAGTGACTAACACTTACCAGATGTTTTGGACCTGGTCCAGTAGATGGAACGTGCTGCAACAGCTGTAATGTGATGCTTTGGGGCAACTTCGTCCACTAAAAGTGCTTGTTTTAACCGCTGACTCTGGTTCAGGCTGTTGTTCTAAGTGTCTGACAACATTTTTATTAACCAGAAACAAAACGTCTCGCTCTGAGATCTCGCGAGAGGTTGAGTTGTCGCAGGAAGACGAAAGGATCGGAGTTTCCCTTTAAGGCTGGGACGTATTTCCTCTGGTTGGAAACATCGTGGACAAAGCTAACGTGATCTGTTTGAGGGTAAAGCTCATTATTTACATGTGAATCAAGAATTGCAAATGAAACTTATACACTCCCCGGCAGCCTTGTTGTTTCTAACTTGTCATCCAATTTGGACGAGTCAGGACAAAACCAAAAAAGTAAATAAAAGAACCCAAACCCGTCCACACAAACTGAACTAAATACTCAAGAAATAAACTCACTGAAATAAATATTCAAGCTAACTTGTTTGGATGCGACTGCACTCAGACAGCTTCTTCAGTCCGTGTGTCCCAGAAGTATGTGAAAGGATTTGAAGCCAACATGTGAACCCAGGTGCACCGAACCTTATAGCCATCTATACTTTATACACATGTACGAACTCCACTCACTGTACAAAGATAGGAGAGTATAAGTATTCATTTGTAAATATGTATTTTTTAACAAGAGTACTATTTATTACATGTTGACTTGCACGGTCATATGCGTGTTTGTCTCTTGGGGTGCACATGTTCATTTTTGTAGGAGAGAGGAACGGACCTTTAGCTGTTTTTTAGCTAAATAAAATTTAAACTAGTCCGTCTGCACATTTTGCTCAACCACTGACCAACATCGCTGTCTCCTCTCTTTTCATTTTCATCTCACGTCTCGCTCGTCTCTCAATCGTTTGCCTGACCAGATTACACTCAGCGCTGTTGATGGTATTTGTACTTCTAAAAGTACGTCATAGGAGTGCCATGAACAAAGAATGAATCTGTAAAAGAATAAGAAAATTAATGTGTAAATAAAAGAAAAAATAAGTTAATTTAGAAAAAATGGAAATATAAAGAATAATGTAATATATATAAAATAATTAAAAGCATTTTCATTTATTTTTACCTTTATTTGTTAATTTATTTCTTTATAGTATCAGTACCAGTGTGTGTGTGTGTGTGTATATATATTTATTTATTTTTATATAATGTCATTTATTTATTTGTATCCCTTCATTTTTCCGTATTCTTTTCCCTTTTTTTTCAAAAGCAACAAGCGAAAAGAATAGAAAAAATAAAGGAATAAAAATGATATTAAACAAACACAAAGTCTTTGAGGAAATACAGTACATAAATAAATATATACACAAACATTTACAAAAACGTGAAAATAAATACAAATGCTTATAATTACTCACTTATATTTTGTTATTTGTCTTTGTTTGCATTTTTTTATTTTACTTATTTATTTTTATTTATTCCACATTTATTTTCTTATTCTTTCACAGATTCATGGAGTCAGATCTATGACTCTATAGGTAATGACGCTGCCATGATATCCAAACTACTGTGTAATAAACCGGAAATGAATCACGTCGCAGATTTGCCTCATCACCACGCTTCGGCTGCTGTGATCTTTGTTTAGCCTGTGCGTCCCTGATGTGTGTGTTAGTGATAAATGTGCCGTGTGTTTGAGTATCATGTACCGTACGTCGCCTCTTTATGCCTCACCGCACCGCACGTGTTCACTGACTGTTATTAATTGTGTGTGTTTGCGAGACAGCGTCCCTGTGCTTCTGTACGCTCGACCCTCGGACGCCTGATGACACACGCTCATCGGGTGACTCTGGCAGGTGCTGCGTCGCACGCCTGTAATTCACAAGAGCAGCCTACCATCTGTGTGCTCTGCTGTTTCAGCGGCAGCCCAGTGACATTCGCGGGATGTTAAAGGATTCAAACTGCACCTTGTGGTAGCAGCTTCTGTGACGTGATGGAAGTGAACCCAACGCGTGTCTTTGCAGCTTCAGTGTGAACGTTTGTCTCTGTGCCATGCCAGTGATGCACCCCACCTTGTGTTTGTACTGTGCACACCAGATATAACGTTGTTAAATAAAGTATTCATCGTGTTACCAGACATGGTGTGAACGTGTACTACGAAGGTTTTTTTTTCTCTCTCTCTCTCTCTTTGAATTTTTGGGTGCATTTGAGTTTAAATTAGAACTATGAACTATGTCTTTCAGTAAGCGTCACACAGTTGAGACAGCTAAAGAACTTCACAGACGTCTTACTGCCTCCCCTCACGTCCAATTTGGAGGAAGCCCTTATTTATGGCTGGAGGGAAACCGATCGTCAACAGAATAATATTGTTCCACTGAGCCAATTGATAGCAGATGGAAATGAACTGAAAAGACAACACAACTTAAATGACATGAATTGTTTGCAACATTTACAGCTTTTTAACAGAAAGCCTGCATTGCATGTTTGAAAGACATGTCCATACACTACAGTCTAAAGAAAAGGTAATGGAGTTGCATCATGGGAAGTGTAGGATCCGGGATCTCAGCTTCTGCACCATCGTCTTTAAATCCAGCCCTCACAAACCACACAAATGTAATAAAATGTTCAGGAGTAAGTTTGGTACAAGTCATTTAGATTTTTCTAAACTTTGACCAGCTTGACCTCAAAGTTTAGAAAAATCTAAATGACTTGTTTCCTATTTATCAAGGTAAATATGATACAATTCAAAGCACGTTCACTATAACCAACATCACCTTTAAAATTTATCTGTTGTCTGATTTTGTGACTAAATGTGTCACCTCAGTTCTGACACCATCTTCATATATTTTAGGTAAAATTATGAGAATGCACATGTCCACTCTGGGACCATATCTTTTAATATCTGGCACAGTCTGATGCATTGCATTTATATTAATTCATTATTAAGATGTGCTCAACAAAAAGCTTAAATAGCAACAAATATGATACGAATAAATAGCATGTAAACCATCCTCATATTAACAAAAAATCCATAAAATAAAACATGTAATGAATGACATTTATAACACATTTTGGGATTACAACAAACAATATATTTTGGGTATGCTATCCCACATTAATAAGGCAGTATATCAGGGATAACGTCCTATAATGTAGCTATAGATAGTTTTGATATGAATGAGACTGTATTTTGTGAAACAAAATTCTTGGTTCATATTTCTGATTGGAAAGTATTCGCACTTTAACATGTTGTCCCTTGGATTATTATTTTAAATGCATTATAATTCTTTTATAAGATTTATTTTTTGGCTGTAGGTGATTTTCATGTTTTCCTATATATATTTCCAACATTTTTATAAACTCTTGGCAGATATTTCCAACATTTTTATAAACTCTTGGCAGATATTTCCAACATCTTGGGCCCATGTTGGAAAGTATCCCCACGTTAACACTGTGGTGTCCTGCAGGTCCGTGAATGCGTCTAATCTCTGGGCACCTTTGGGGCGACGGGGGCCACGAGCGCCACCTGCAGCGGGGAGGGCGTGTCTCTCTCCCCGCGCCGCCCCTCCGTCATCCCGTCGCGCCGGAAGTGGCAGAGCAGCGGAAAAAGGAGGCGTTGCCCTCCAACAACAC
The DNA here is from genome assembly GCA_036023855.1 of Gadopsis marmoratus. NCBI lineage: Eukaryota > Metazoa > Chordata > Actinopteri > Centrarchiformes > Percichthyidae > Gadopsis > Gadopsis marmoratus. Next base: position 76,404 of record JAVQJF010035136.1, on the reverse strand, counting down.
ATCAGCTGCAAATTTATGCAAAACACTAAAAGCGCCGCCGCCGTCGTCCCGCAAGGCGAAGAAAAGGGAACGAGGGAAGAGCTCCAGCAGCAGGCTCCGCGGGAGGCGTCTTGCAGCGGCCAGCCGGTGCAGGAGGCGGCCGAGATACCCGGACCGGTGACGGTAAGGACGGACCGAGAGCCCCCCGGTAGCGAGCCAGTCAGCGGCAGCGGTTAGCGGGATGCTAGGAGGGGCAGCCTCCGGTGGATCCAGCCGCGGCTGGTCTGGAACATGGAGGGTAGCAAGCTAGCAGCTCGGTGCTACACAGGGGGGGCAGCTGGTGTAGGTTCAGGGGGGGTGTGTGTGTGTGTGTGTGTGTGTGTTGTGTGTTGTGTGTTGTGTTGTGTTGTGTTGTGTGGTGTGTTGTGTTGTGTTGTGTTGTGTGGTGTGGTGTGGTGTGGTGTGGTGTGTTGTGTTGTGTGGTGTGGTGTGGTGTGGTGTGTGTATAGGATGTAATGGATGCAGGATGTAGGATGTGAAACGTGTGCAGGAACCAGTAAGATGAAGTGTTCGTGCTTTTCTTGTTGCACAAAGAAGGAACAGAAAAGAGTTTGTGAAAGATGAGCTGAAGATGTAAATGTCCTGTCGGACCTCTGTACCACACTCTGACCACGTTTTGGTCAGAGTTTTTGTGTGTGTGTGTTTTTGAGGCCAGTGCTGATTTTGTGGAGAAAACAACAGACCAAATGGACGGACAGCAAGTATTGGGCCAGTATTTCTCAGATACATGATTTTTTTTATCCTTGCTTTGTTAAATGTAATTGATATTTTCCAAAGCCTGGTTGTAACTGTCCCCATAGAGGGAAAGAGATGCCACACGATAACACGAGTTAAAGGTCAATAAGGAAACTTCATGCTTTGACAACACGTGTGTATGTTTCAACATTAATATTCACGGGCTGATATCGGTGAACGTGTCGGTCCGTCCCACCTGCACTTCTACTCATAACCCACCAGTTGTCAACTCTATGTACAGTTTATATAAACGACCCTTTAGAAATGCTGCGAAGGCCTTTTAAGTTCTTTTTGCACGTTTTAATTTTAATTTTAATTCTGTCCATCATAAGGTGCAGTGTGCACGGCGCCATGTTACCAGTCTGCGGTTTAGTTTAGCTCCACCTTTTCTTTTCTGCAATTATTGTGACGTGGTGCTGAAGCATCATCAGTCATCAGTTTCCACCAACATCAGCCCAAACGCATGCAGAGTGACCAGGACCGGATCAGTCGGCGTGCGGCGTCTCGGCTCGGTGAAGGACGCCGTTTGTCAGGAACGGCTGCTTCTCCCATCAGCTGGGCTCTCGCAGAGGAAGTGTGTGTGTGTGTGTGTGTGTTTCTCTGAGTGTTTCACTGATGGACGCCGCCCCTGTCTCCTCAGCAGCCATGGAGACGGATGGAGAGCAGAACCAGCAGGGGGCCTCGACCAATGGGAGCGCTGCCTCTGGGACGGGCTCCCGCCCCTCTCCGATGAACTCCATGTCTCTGTACGAAAGACAGGCCGTGCAGGTAGGCGCGTGTGTTTGTGCCTCGTTCACAGTTCGCAGGCGTTCGTTCAGTCCAGATTGGCACTTGTCTTCTCTTGACAACAGCGCGTTTAAAAAAACTAAACCTGATGTTCGTTTCTAAACCAGGTCTGCAGATCGTACCTGTTCCCCCGAGGCAACCCTAGCAGCTCCGTCTGGCCTAGTTAATAACAAACAATACGACACTGTAATACATTTAATACAGTGTTTAAACCTCAATTATCTCTGTAGCAGCAAACGGGGGAGATGCTGTTGTTTTTGTGGGTTTATTATTTCTGTGAGATTATTCAGCTCTTTACAAACGTTCTAACTGGGGCATTCAGCGGGACCACAAGTGGGCTGCCTGCCCGGGGATCGGGTAGCACAGAACCACGTGGTTCAGCTCTAGATTTAAAAAAAAAAAAAATGAGGCGCTCGGGAAGCTTTTGGCCGCTCACACGGATTCTAAAAAGTGATTAGCACAACAGCCGGAAACTGTAATGTGGGTGTGATGACGTGAAGTTAATTTATGTGCTTTTCTAGTAGCAAAAATCTGGCTAATGACCTTTTGATTAGAGCGTTGATGGGCGTACGAATGCAATGTCTGCGGTTGTTGTTGACGTGTGAGCCGATGAGGATGATGCGCTTGTGTTGCCTTTGTGTGTTTATGATGCACATGTCAGCTAGTGGAGAGAAAATGACGGAGGGCGCAGAAAGAGATTGACTTTTGTCCTCCGTGTGATTTGTCTCTGGCGTCTGTCACCCTGCACACACTAATCCAGCCCGCCGCGCTCGCTCTCATCCCTCAACTTATTACTGTACGAGCCTCTGCTCATACGTCAGGCGGCTGGCAGGAGGCTTTCCGCGCTTCGCCCTCCTTTCTCTTACTGCACGTCCTCCTCCTCTCATTTTTCATGGCACTGTCCTTCCCTTCTTCTTCTTCTTCTTCTTCTTCTGGCTGTTTGCTGTCATCTTCCTTCCATCCATTTTTCACCATCCTGCAGGACGTCCTTCTTGCTTCCTGCCTGTTCCGTCTTCATGTCCTCCCCTCTTCTTCTTCTTCTTCTTCTACTTCTCGTTTGCTTCGCTGCCCCTTGATTTTGGGTTTGCCTCCTCTGGTCCTCTCCTCCAGGCCCTGCAGGCGTTGCAGAGGCAGCCCAATGCGGCTCAGTACTTCCAGCAGCTGATGCTGCAGCAGCAGATCAACAACGCCCAGCTGCAGAACCTGGCCGCCGTGCAACAGGTAAAGGTGTGTGTATGTAATGCCATTCGCAATTTTGTCACGTCCTATTCTTTTTAATAGGGTCACAAAGGATTTCACAGAGACAGAAACATAAAACGATAAACCAGGCATGCACACGAAAGAAACAAAAAACTCAATTTAAATGGTCAGAATGGTACGTATGTCACCAAAACAAAGAGCCGTGTTTGGCTGTGATTACAGCAGTACTGTGTCATGTGACTCATAAGATGCTTCAATAGCTTGGTGTTGTACTCATTCAACAGTCTGACTGCCTTTGCAAACATCCCACTTTGTTTGGAACTGAAACCTACAACTCCCCTACCGTCTCTTTTCCTTTCCTTTCCTCTGGTCTGGTCTCCTCTCCTCCTCTCCTCTGGTCTCCTCCACCTCCCCCTCTTCCTCGTCCCCTTCCAGGCTACTCTGGCTGCCAGTCGACAGTCCAGTCCTTCCAGCGGCAGCTCTTCTCAGACCACCAGCACCACAGCTGTACGTACTGTTGTTGTGGTTACAGTAGTATGGCTGCTCTTTGTCTCTATAACATCTTCCTCTAATTGACCGAAGTTCTACACATTGAAGTTGCTCACTATCATTTGACAGGTAAGTGTAACGTCCGGGTCAGGTTCCACCACCAGCAGCCGTCCTATGGGCGCCTCTGCGACGTCCACAATCAGCCAATCGGTGCTGCTGAGTGGGACGGCAGGGGGGCAGGGACAAATGTACCTGAGGGTGAGTCATGAATAACTTTGAATACACAGTGTAGCAAGAAAGCAGTGCTTCTTGTCTTGTGCCAAGAGTTACTTTTTAAAATCATCATCAGATCATTTTCATGCCAAAACCTTACAAGTATTTAGCATTATGTAGCCGTTCCAAACGTTTTCATTCCCGTTGTAAATCAGTGTGTGTCCTCCGTCAGGGTCACTCTGAGGTGCAGCTTATAGTGCAGCCTGACTTCCTGTGTGTTTGATGGCCGTGCTGTTGTCCTGCAGGTCAACCGCTCCCTGAGGGCCCCCATCTCCTCACAGCTCATTTTTATGCCTGGCAGCACGGCGACCGCTGCCGTGGCAACTGTCGCCCAGCAGCCGCCGGCTCAGCATCAGGAAGTGGCACCAGCATCCTCTTCCAGCAGCCAATCAGATATTGACCAGGTGTGTGGAAAGAATGTGTTGACGATACTAACTTTGTGCCGCAGATGGCCCCTTTTTATATTTGGTCTTTCTGCCCCCCCCCCCCGTCTCCAGGTGCAGAACCTGGCCATGCGAGGTGTGTCCGGTCCCAAAGGCGTTGGCGTGAAGACCGAAGCCCCAGAGAGGACTGAATCAGGTAGGAGGAGGAAAGGAAAGTGTCTGTTGGCTTGAACAGGATCTGAAATCTGTGGGTGATGATGGATCCCAATAGCAAAATCCTAAACGTTTACTTGGATTTGTTCATGTTTGCTGTCGTGAGTGACAGTAAACGGATCAAATGCATTTTTTTTTTCTTTCCTTCACGTTTATTTGTATAGGGACACGTATGTAGAATGACCCAACGGCTGCAGTGCCCGTCCCTAGATGGGCCTTTTTTAAAACACATAAACCTCTGCAACACACAAACTCAGCAAGGTACATTTGAAAACACAGATAAAACAATGCGGGACACAAACCAATACAATAACGCACCATGAAACAAGATACACCAGATCATATATGACTCCTCAGTTCGAGTTCTGTAGGTAAGACAGTGAAAGCTGCCCAGCACCAAACAGCACTATTGAACCCTTGAGCCAGATATTTTTCTCAGGAAGCTTGTGGAGAGCAAAACAGATGTAGGAGGAGAGAAAATGTGGCCAGAAACAAGGCTGCAAACGTGTTGCTCCGTATCAGCTGGATGAGTAAATAAGCCTCTGCCTGCTAGGTTCTCCATAACACCTTTATAAAGTGATAATGTGTCTGTGTTTGCTTCTTGTTTTCGCTGCCAGAGACTCTGTTACTGCAGGTTTAAATGTCAGAACTGTTGTGTAACTTGTTTTTTCTGTCTTTTTTTTTTTTTTCTTTCTTTTCTCAGCTGCCTACTCGCTGGTCCAGCCCTCCCACCAATCAAACCCCCCCTCTAAGCCAAGCCAGCCTCATCCCCAGCCGCCCCACATCAAAATCCCCACGTACCCTCAGCCCACCAACCTCAAAGCCCACCCTTCCTCCTCATCTGGTGCCTCCTCCTCACCCTCCACCTCCTCCATCCCTCTCTCGCAGCTCCTGCTTCACGGAACCCGGACTCTCACCACAGGTACCACGGCTCCCGCAGCAGCACACGCCCTGGTCCTGACGTCCAGCGCGGCATCCCAGCCCCACGGGTATCCTGTTGGCACGGCGACCATCAAACCGGCAGTGAACGCTCAGACCCTGGTGGTGCAGCCTCTGCAGAAGAGCTCGCTCAGCGGCGAGAAATCGGGCCACGGCAATGGGCCCATCCCCATCCAACCCAAAACTCTGCAGGGGCTCCGCCTGCCCCTCCAGCTGCCTTCTAGGAACCCCCCTCCCATCCTGCCTGCCCCCCCGCCCACCAGCAGCTCTGCCCAGCTCCCCCAGCCGCCGCACATCCCGGTCCAGATTGTGGGAGCGAGGCAGAGCACGCTGGGCAGCACCCAGGCTCTGGCTCTGGCCCGGGGCAGCTGCAGCCAGGACGGAGCCGCCGTCCTCAGCAGCTCGTCCAGCCTGCTCACCATGGTGGCGTCCATCGCTTCCAGGGAGGGTGGGGTCGTGGCCCGAGGGGTGGGGCTAAAGACACTTCAGTCGCCCCAGGAGGCTCCCCCGTTGGCTCAGGTCTCTCAGGTGCATCCGCAGGCCAACCAGAGTTCTGGACAGAGTCGGAATGGACCCCTGGCTCCAAGCCCTGCCTCCTCCCAGCCCCCCGCTGTGTCCTCTCCTCCCGCCTCCATGTCTCGCTCCTCCCTCCCCCTCCCCCTCCCGCTGGTGACAGAAGAGCAGACCACCAATGGAGACTCATCTGGAGGTCAGACCCTGCAGGTCAGCTGATTAAGATTTCGTCCAATCCTCGTCTACCCCTTCCTGCTGCTGCTCTGTTGAGCTCTTTGTCTGTTTAAACTAACTTTATTTTTTAAAAATGTGTTTAGGCAAAGCAGCTGACTGGCTCACTAAAGAGAAAATCAGACTCCAATTCGGTTATCGACAAAGACGGCCCCTCCCCTCCGCGGCTCCAGCCAGTCAGAGATCACGCCTCAGCGCTGCCGACCAATCCCATCGAAGCAGGTAACAACGTAGAACAAATCTCACTTACATCCGATAACACGGCAGCAGTGTAACTCTCTTCTCCCCCTCACCTCCCCGCCAGGCTCTGCTGCTCCTCCTCCAGCCTCCTCCTCTCCCTCCCCGGTGCTGGCAGTGTCTCGCGGGGTCTGCGGCCAGGGGGAGAGAGCTCCTCCCCCCCAAGCTGTGGTCAAACCGAGCGTCCTCACACACCTCATAGAGGGCTTTGTCATCCAGGAAGGGGCAGAGCCTTTCCCTGTGAGTGCAAAGGGATTTGTCGTTTCCAATCCCCCGACATGTGTAACGCTGCTCTGCTGCTCACCAACCCTTTTGTTTTTCTTTTACTACGTTTTGTGTTTTGATTTTACAGGTATGTGGTTCAGTAAAGGACTTGGCTGATGAGGATTTAACTAATGACAGCCCGGACACTAACCAATCAGAGACCGTTACCACGGCAACAGGTAACGGCCAAACCACCCTGAAAGTACCGCTGCCTTCCAGACATGTTTGAGGGTAGAAAATTGCCACTTTTGCTTAAAGTGGGAAACATGTTCTGTGTTTCTGCACTTCTCTCTATCGGGGCATGTTGTCCTCTGTTAAAGGACAAGGACGTACATTTTAAGTGTTGTTTTGCTTTTAAAGGTAACGGTACCATGTTAATTTGCTAGCTAAACTTATATATAGCATATTTAAAAACAACAAGCGGGTGGCCAAAGTGCTTTGCAGAGAGATTAAGTTCTGGGATTTTTCGATCAAAACACAGGTTATGATCAAGTAAAAACACAGACGCAAAGAGGAGGAAATGAGCACAGAACGTCTTGAATAAATAAAATCGTGCCACAAGCGGCTTTGCGTTAGCGTGCCGTGGACACGGAGGGCAGCGTTTTACACACGGCAGCAAAGTGAGCGTAGGTTGTCCGAGCTGCGCCGCAGGAATGCACAGAGGTTTTAATTACAACCTTTCTCACCTCTGACTTTGACCGGAAGGCTGCATAACGGCACAGTGGAATATCACTGCAGTGTCCTCCTCCTGGATGTAGAATAAACATCAAGACCGCAAAGCCGCCTGAGTGCATCTGCAGTGCTGCGCTTCCCTCTGGGTGTCCTGATGTGTCACATTATAGCGGTGCAACACCTACATGATGTATTTACTCTCTGCTCTGTTTTTCTCTCCAAACTTTCCCCTCAGTGCTAAAGTGTGAGTACTGTAAAAACTTTGCTCCTGCCAGCCAGTTCAGAGGCACCAAACGGTTCTGCTCCATGACTTGTGCCAAGAGGTACTTAAACATGCATGAAATCTAACACATACAGTGGGAGCCACGTGAGAAAACGGCAACGCTGCAGCCTTCATGTCTCTCGCGTCATGAAAAAGAATAAGGCCCAAATGATTTGTAACCTTTCACAAAGTGGCGATTCTCAGGTGGCTACAGCTGTATGCTCCGCAGCATGTATGCTTTCTGTTCTCATGTTTTATTCCGATGTTTGAACACGGCGGCAGTGCCAACAGTGGCATGTGCACTCACGTCTGTGTTCACGTCGCACTGTTTAGTCTTGTTCGTTTTACTTTCCGCTTTTGAATTTGCTCCATGTTAAAATGTACATTGTATTTATTGTGCTTCACTTTATAAACAATGCGGCGTCTGCATTGTTTGGAACAGTATTCTGTCGGCACAGGGTTTGACATGTTCTGCTTCTGCTTTGCATTTGTCCCTTTGCCCCACTACATGCGTGTGGATGAGATGCCGCGTATGGTGCAAAGAGATAAAGAACTGTATGTGTTGCTTGTCTTGGCTTCAGTACCGTATATGTCACTCTTTGTCTACGATACAGTATGTATTGGTTCCCCAGGTACAACGTCAGCTTCAGGCAGCACTTCTGCATGCGGAAGGGTCACGGTCAGGATCGCGCTGCGGCTCAGGATCAAGGCCACGGTCGCTTCTCCAACTCGGAAGAGGAGGGAAGGGTCGCCAGGCGGAGGGTTCCGCGGAGGACGAGCTCAGAAATAGCCAGTGCCAAGATAGCAGGGAGGCCCATACCTGCCAAGGTGAGAAGGACGCGTGCATGTCCTACGTGGATCTAAAGAGATGACAGGAAAATGTATTGGTAGTTTTGAAAGATTTGGAAAAATCAGCGTGGATACACAGGTAAATGTTTTTATGAGGTAAGAAAACTGCCAGGTCCCTTCCAGGGAGGCTTTCCACCGGGATTTAGAACCGTTCCAGTTCATTCCAAAGCTGTTGGATGGGGGTTGAGGTCAGGACATTTCTTTATGGCGCTTAATGACGTGTTGAAAGAGGAAAGGTGCTCCCCAAAATGTTGCCTTGTCGTAGGAAGGACTCATTAAAATGTCACTGTTTGCCGTAGCATTAAGATTTGTCTTGTAGCTAAGGGGCGTAGCCCAAACCATAAAAACAGCCCTAGACCAAAAGTATCCAGTACAATTGTGTGGAGAGGTGTGTCCACATACCTTTGGTCACTTTCAGTCATTCATGTCAAGCCTGTTTGCCCCCTGGTGGACGCAAAGTGTCACTGCAGGTTTTACAAACAGCACATACTGTAACTAGGGTCAGTCTGACCGTCTGTCTGTGACGCTGTCTTTATTTCAATGATGACACTTTTGGCTTGGTACAGCTTTGATCTTTACTTCTTCACGTAGTCACAGTCAAACTGGGATCCAGTGCAACCACTCAGCCATTTTTAATGCCCTGCTCACGGGTTCCCCTGCCTCTCCTCCCCCGCAGTGCCGCTCAGAGTCCAGCCACTCAGATGAGGAGTCCAGTGGAGAGGATGATGAAGACGACCCCATGTCCCTCTCACCCGCCTCCTCGGGCTCCTGCCACCAGCCGCCGCCTCCGCACCCCACGGACAGTTCTGCGCCCAGCTGCCTGCCTGCTAGCCCCACCCAGTGGAGCGTGGAGGAAGTGTCGCAGTTCATTTCCTCCCTACAAGGTTGGAGGATGTTTACAATTCTGACACTGATTGTTTTGTGCATATTTATTACACGTCATTAGAGAAAAAAAGAATCTTCAATTCGTCCGGCTGCGTCACTGGTCTCTGTTGTTAATGCTTGTATTATGTTGCACTTCCTTCATATTCAAGATGAATTATTGATGTTTTAATAAGTGTTTTTGCAAACAAGCATTCAAGTAGTTGCTTGCATTCCAGATTGACGTTGTGTCCAGTAAGATCAGCTGTTTAGTCGACTAGTCGGTAGTCAGGAAAGCCAACATTTTCATAGTCAGTCATTTATTAATCAGAAATGTATTTACTGTCTAAAATTTGCTACTTTCGCATTCTGTGGGCAGCTGATTGTTTTGTCCTCTGTGATGGGAAGGATAGGAAACTGGATATCTTTGAGTTGTGTGGTTGCAATTTTACAGTTTTCTGATGGATTATAGACTAATCAATGAATGGAGAATGTAGTCCTCAGATTAATTGATAATGGAAATAACGATTAGCCCCCCTGCTTTTATGTTTGGTAAAATATTGTACAGTTCTGCCCTTTCCTTCTTTTCTGTGTGTTTCCCACTTTTTACATTTCAATCACTGACTGCTCTTGATTGTCCTTCTCTTAATTTTGTCCTCTGTCTTCTTTCTCTATTTATGCTCCTCTTCCTCCTCTTCGCAGGCTGCGAGGAGCTCGCCTCCCAGTTCCTGTCGCAGGAGATTGACGGACAGGCCCTGCTGCTGCTGAAGGAGGAGCATCTCATGTCCACCATGAACATCAAGCTGGGTCCCGCCCTCAAGATCTGCGCCCACATTAACAATCTGAGAGACTGATTCAGTCAGTGTTTCCATAAGTCCACCATGTTCAAAGTCAAGCCCTGGGCATTTACCCCAAACTCGTGGTCCGCACCCGGTTCAGACACCGAACTGGCTCCAGAGCAGCCAGAGGCCTGCAGGTGAATGTAAAAGGTACCGTTCATTTTCAAATGCTAGGCTCTTTAGCTGCAGCACTTGCAGGAGTAATGCTGCACTTACAGTATTATTCCATTCAACTCCGTCACATCTGTGAACACAACAGATTACCGACTGCATTCTGGTGAAGACACGTGTTCCCTAAAATGCAGTTTCCTCACAAAATCACTGCTTGCAGTCAAAAGCAGGCTTTACAAAGTGATTTTTAGTTTTACCTTTTAGACGCACAGTTTCGGTCTCATGCCCGTGTTGAATAAAGCAGAAAAAATCTTTTTACAGTGTGTTTTCAACGCAGAAATCACTCGTATTGTGAGTTAATGCACACGCAGGGCTTTGAGCTGGCAGTGCTGAGCTTCTCCTACATTTTTGTTACATATTTCTGCTAAAGTTCCACAAAACATTGAAAGGGAAAGTAAATTCAGACCAACACACTACTATTCATTGATTCATTGTATGATATTGTACAGGAAGAGTATTTTTGAAACATTTGCCCACGTCTTTATGATTCTTTTTCTTTCTGTCTTGTCTCTGAGACCAATGTAAAGTCGCATCGAGTCGAACACTCGGGGATCCCTCCTGAAAAGTGTTTCTGATTACAACTCTTCACCTGATTCAATCCACAGTCGGCACAGAATTGGGACCGAACGGCAGTGAAGAAGCACACGCGGAATTTCATTTATAATCTACCCAAAACATATGCAAAAGTCATTGTTATTTTGACGGACGTATGTGTTTTTGCTTTCAAGACCTATTTTGTAAGGCGAGCATTGAGATGATTTATAACTTTAATGTCGCGTATGTAAATTATAATCACTTTTTTAAGAACAGGCATCGCCTTTTATTTTGGAAGTGGCCTATTCTGCAATTTACAGGGTATAGTCCGTTGAAGTACAGGGTACTGGCTGCAGAGTCCAAATGAAACCAGGATCCCTCGCGGCTCAGAGAGCATTTCATATTTCAAGTGAGGCAAAACAAAAAACAAAAACAACCGATTTAGTTTTCCCACATCTCGGCACATTTTTTTTACATCCGGAGCACATCGGCAGGTGATAAGGCACTTCTGCAAAATGCTTTTCCAAAGCTGTTTTCACAATAAGAGTTTTTCACTGAGATCCAGCCTTTTTAAGTTTTTTAACAAGAGGATGTTTTGTTGACTCTGCTCTTGTAAAGGACTGCAACCTGCAAAATCTGTGACTATTTTATTCTGCCAGGCAAGTTCAAGGTTTATTTTTTTGTTGTTTTTTTTTTACAACCAGCTGCTCCTGATCTGTACAGAAGTATGCGTTTGGGTGACGGGTAACGTCATGGGCTTGATTTTGTGAAGTGACATAGAGCTTCAAAGAAACGCTGGAACAGACGAAGCGTTAAAGGGAGCAGAGAAAAAAGTGAAGAGGAGCTGTTAATTTGAAGTACCGTTAAGCTGCGTTCATGAACAAAACCCGGAACGTCCGTGGAGAAGGACAGCGGCACGTGGACCTACGTTTAGGATGGATGAGGGAATAAATCATACCCGAATGAATGAGTGTGTGAGTGAGGAAACCCTAAACTATACTGTAATAACTGTAAGATTTGACTTTATATTTAAATGCACATTTGTTTGCTGGACGGCCTTGTTTAAGCTTTTTACTGTAGAAGTTTTTTCATGTTATCTCTCCGTGAACCTTGTGGCCTTTCTCACTAGTCTCTACAGTAGGTTTAGATGAGGATTGTCTTGTTTTTTAACCGCTTTTCATATCATTCCTTGTTTTATATTAGTGCTTACTTTTTTACAATTGTTATTTCAAGCAATGACATCTGTTGCCTTTCCCAAAAAGCGTGACTGAATAGTAGCCACCTTGATCAAGGATACTTGCCGTCTTCCTCATAGCTTTGTCACATAGCGTGTAACTACCAGCAGTATTTACCTTTCTAGCTAGCTATCTTTGGCTTTATTGTTAGTGACTGTGGCTATTACAGCATTTTCTTTCAAAAAGGATGATAATAATCTTTGGTAGCTGTGTGTTTATATGTCATAGGTCCCTCGGCATATTGTGAAAACCAAAAAAAAATAGCACTTGTACTGCGTTACAAGTGACGTGAGCCACAATTTCTTAGTCAAATCATTGCAGCTCTGGGGTGTAACGTTTGTTAACGAGCAGGCCATTGTGACTTTGTTCATTTAGTTTTTATTCTCCCAAAAAGTAGCACTTTTCTCACAAAATATCCGGATTCTGCAAAAGGCCTTTTTTGTTTTCTTTTCTCAGAATCGAAATGTGTTGGCTTACAATAATCAGAAAAACTGCAAAATCTTGGAGGGCCTGAGTTTGAGGCGGAGAGGCTAACAATACTGTCATGCAAATAAATAATCAAGGAACTGTTTTAAAGCTGTGGTGCTTGTGTTTTTATTTTTGTGACCCTAAAGGGTGATTATCTCCTTTTGTAATGTTTTTATTTTATATTTGTATATGAGGCGTTGCACTTTTCCCTGTTTAACACGTGAGAACAGACCATCAGAGGCTTATAGGACAAAAGTGTTTCTTGTTGTTTATATTTAGCAAACCGGGTCATTTTCAGCAGGCATTTTAACTCTGTATTGTAAGGATACAAAAAAGCTGGGATCTGTAGTTTTAATAGTATTAAGTATTACTGTCGCAGTGCTCCCCCTCACCTCTGCTGTACATGTGTATAGACACATTTGTTAGAGTTAAAAACATTGCAGGAAATGTGCGTTGTTTTCTTTGTCTTTTAGAAAATGACAGCAAATGCAATCTTCACAATCCATTTGACTCTTTAAACATTTAAAGTGAGTGTGCTTCGTGTTCTAACAGCAAAAACAAGGCTCAAACAGACGACATGAAACGGCAACAAAAATGTCATTCATAAACAACAGTTCATTATAATGTGCATTTTTTTTTCTTTCTGACAAACGTTCTTTTAAATTAATTCTCCACTGTCGCAGCACTCCTACTGGCCGAAGGGCGGCGCCACTTAAGTCCTGACTGGTGACGCGCTCAGCCAATCACAGCACCGCGTAGTTGCACGACTCCCCGTATCCCGCCTCCCTCAGGTATTTCTCGATGTCCACCGGTTCAGGCACTCTGATAACCGTCCTCCCGTTGGCTGACTTCTCACCCGCCTCAAGTTTTCTAATTAGCTCCGAGACTGAGAGACGCTGTTGTGAGCTCCAGTGGCAGCAGGACCTCATGATGGAGAACCTGCAGACCAGAACGATGCATTGTCAAACCTAAACACAGCCAATAATATATATATTTATTGTCTTCAACTAATGTAAAATAATCAATATTTAACCGATGTGTGCTTCATGGGCGACGTTCTTGGCAGTTGTGGAACTAGCTTAGCTTATCTGTTAACGTTGAGCTAACGCCGTGTGTTACTTGAGACGGAACGTGTGTTTTTAAAGGCGGTTTGGTTGTAAACGGATTTGCATTTAGAGTAAAATATTTGTGATTTGCTTTGGCTAAAGTAAACCAGCAACAAAAGTAACGTTAGACAGTTTTAATGAGATTTTCTCGTTAAATTTGACATTGGCTAACGTTACTTGCCAGCTAGTCTGCTAGCTAAGCTAAGATAAGCTAAGCGCTTGGCCAAGTGTCCTCGCCTGTCAAACTCTGTTCACTAATGTTCCGTTATATCATGGAATGTTCAGCCTTTGTATGACCCACTGAGGCCTTTAGGACCAAGAGCAAAAAATCCAAATCACGAAACTTGAAGCCTTCATGGCAGCGTTGGGACTGTTTTTGATACCCATGGACTCGGATTGGTTTTTGGTACTTAAAACATTAAAAGAAAGAAAGCAATTTTTACGAGCTTACATCCGAAGGTGAGGGTGAGAGGTTCCTCCCATTTCCCATTATCTCAGACAAGGTGATTTAGGTTAACGCACTTCAGCTGTGAGGCGTCATCAGTGGTCTCTGAAGCCAGTGATGGCTGAGCAGAATGAAACGACCCAAATCTTCTGAAGAGTCGTGCGTCACACACTGAACGTGCGGCCTACAGCATAATGAAGTCTGTTTTCTGCCGATTGTCTTACAGTGAGTTGGAGCAGGTGGCCGGCCGTTTGAGATGCTTCCCTCTCTGTAGATGCTGCAGGAGTTCAGTCGCCGTGAGCTGAGCAAACGGTGGGTCGCCTGTGTACATGGGAGTGTTATTCATGAGACTGAAGGCGCTGCTGCACTTAACCAGTAAGAACTGAAACCATTCTGAGCTCCTGCTCCGCTATAATGCCAAAGTGTCAGAGGTTTAGGAAATATTCACCTACAGTTCTTAAAAATGTGTTGTATAGTATCTAGTTTGGCTGTATAGTTAACTCACCCGTGTTGTACGCAGTTTAAGTGTCCACCGCAGTGGCTACTGTTTATTATCTTTCAAAGGGATTTCATATTTTTTCTTTGCCGGCAATTACAAAGATTTAACTTAAATGTTATGCAGTCCAATTTTATGATTCATTCATTTAATAACTTCTCTTGGAGGCATGTCTGGAATGTCAAAACACCCACCCAATGTGACCATTTCATAGAGCAGGATACCAAAGGACCATCTGCCAAGAAAGGAGTGGACATGTCAATACAAGGGATACGATTTTGGTCTCCGCTTACGTGAGTAAGTGCAAATTCACAAAAAAATATTTACGGTAGAGACACTGGAATCAACATTTGCATGCAATTTCAAAAGCACACCTTTTTAGTCTAAATTGTGCAGCAGAAATGTGAAGTTGCTGGTTGATCTCTGTTTTTGTGCAGCATCCTGAGATGAACTGGGACAATAATCAAGCCGCGACATCAAGCTTTGATGAGTGGCTGGGAAATCTTAATGGCATGCTTTATATTCGGTCATCTTCATTGCTTTTTTGAATATTCTTGCATTCACACGTCACTTGGACACTCACACGTCGCTGCTCTGACTGACGGTTCCTCTGCCCAGCACTTCGGGTGCCTGCCACTTCTTCATCTCCATGTCCTGTACTTCCCCCGGTGCACCGGCCTGTGTCCTCCTGCGGTAGGCCGGGCTCAATCCCCACAGCTTCGCCGTCAGATCTCCACCAACCAGAACGCTGCGAGCTCCCACGTTGCCATGGATGCAGCGCTGAGTGTGCAGGTAGTCCTAGAAGATGTTCAGATAAAGACTGGATAATAAGAGGGATGCTCCAAAAGTACGAACATCAAGCAGACCTCGACATCTAGAATGGTTTATGCTCTATTCACACTTTTGCAGAATTCAAATTGTATTTCGTTTAACCTGACAGCATAACAACATATCTTTAACCGGAAGAGTGAAGGTACTGTTCAGACTGTTCCTGCTCTATAATCGAGACATCAGGGGAGATACTGTAGGGCCTCTGCTTGCCGCCATGTAACAAATGAGGGTGTAGACAGACGGCGGTTTAACCAACCAGAGCAGAGGCCACTTGTCGTGCCATGGTGAAGATCCTCTTCTCGGTCATGTCACACGAAGACTCTAAACCCTGGTTATCCTTCAGTGAGAGAGGAGAAGGAAGAGAAGTGAAAACCTGTAAATATTTAGTCACTCTTGTAATGGTTGAATAGTAGCCTTTACCAGTCTCTTGTGTTATGATGATGATCTCCCTTTGTTCTCTTGCCCATTTAGATATTCAAAACTGTCAGTGTCTATCTTGCAATAAGCTGATTCAGCTGCAGATGGCGTTAAAAGGTTTTACGTATTGCCGTCTGTAATGTAGGTGACAGATAGCCCTGCAGTTTGTAATGTAAACCACAGTGTAAACCTGTCTCTGAAGCTCTGAATGATCTGTAGTGTACCTGTCGACACCTCCACAGGAAGCCCAACAGGTCTCTGTGCTGCAGCTCCTCCACGACCATCATCAGGGGCGACTGCACTGAAACCACACCCAGCAGAGCAGGCAGGAAGGGGTGCGGCCCCAGTCCGGACACGAAGGAAGCAAAACCCAGAAAGTGCTGCTTCTCACTGTTGTTTGCTGTGTCTGAGGAAGAGGTAAGATAACCATTGCTTAAGCAGGGGAGTTTCACTCAGTTGATTTATTTCCCGAGGATTTCACCACACATTTGTGATTTGACAAGTCACTAAATATAATCATTTATCGTTTTTGAACGCGGAACGTCTACGAAAAGCCCCTCCATCTGATGTCCTTGAGCTCACGTTACCTTTCAGCACCCGCAGGGTCACGTCCTTGTTGTCCATCCGGGCTCTGTGGAGGCTGACCGTGTCATTGGGCATAATGGAGAAGGACTGTGGCAGGGTAGTCACTTGGCTGAAGGCTCCATGGTGCCTGTCTGTGGACATCTGTGGTACTGCAGCCAGAGTTGGCTGAACTTGTTGAACTGACATTGGCAGCTCTTCATGTTCCAATGGGTTTAGGCCTTTTGGCGCTATCGAGAGAGGTGAACACGGAATATGAATACATCTGTAAATTTGAATTAAACTGAAAAGTATCACAAGAATAAGGGTTAACGAGCACAGGGGCTTGTGGATGCTTGCTCACCATCGATGCCCTGTAGGTGATGCTTTTGTGCGTGCCTGTGCGATGAGCCGTGGTAGCGTTGAGGGCCTGTGATCCGCGTCCGCTTCCGTTCGGGACAATGCCTCATTAAGCACACGGCCAGTAAGGTGACCAGGAAGGCCAGGAACAGCAGGGTAGGGACGATGATCACCTCTTGCTCGTGCTCCGTTATGACTGGGAGAGAAAGAGACAAGTTCATGTGTAAATGTCAGGTCCAAGAGGAGGCGATGCGTGTTCAAGACTGTATAGTACCAGGTAAGTTGTGCGCAAAGTTGGTCTGATTAGGAAGACCTTCACCAAGCGGGAAGATCTTAACCCCCTGGGCTGGCTATGTAAATTAGGACGGTACGCAGATGCTCCTTCAGTCTTCAACCCTTTTGTTTTTCTATGTATTTGTGTCTCGGAGGGATGTTCAAGTGCAGAACTTCCCACACTCAGTGTAAGCATTGTGCAGCTTTGGTTTCAGTGTTCTGGTTAGGGGACTGTGGCAGGATGAATACGTTGGCTGTTAAAAAGGTTGCACCTCAAGTGTTGTAACATTACTTCATCCCCCATTTACACCCGCCTTGATATGACACTGTAGCGTTAGCAGAGTGCGTAAGGATTTGAATGCAACTATCGATACCCTCACTCTCTGTTTTTTAAAGATATACGCAACAAAGAATAGAAAATTAACTTTTAAATTAGATTATTTTTATAATCACCAAGGAAATATTATAATCAGGAAATCACCCTGCCTATTCAGTTACAGCTTTATTTCTGTACTTGTTGCAACATCATTGTAGACCTAGTTGAATGAATGATACACCTTGTGGCAGTAGAATACAGACATTATCAGGTTTGAAGGGTTCATTTCAGTTCATGGCTTTGAGCCAAACTCTTTGTTTACTGACTAGTTATCAGCCGTGATGATGCATCTGTAGGTCTCATGTCAGCATGACCTCAGCAGAAGCATTCACTGCTTGTCTGCTGATGTACGAGGTTTACATCCAGAATTGGGTAGCTGCTGGTATTTACATCAGGGAACTGACAAATGAGATGATGGAAAGATGAATAACCAAAGTCGAAATGCAGAAACCCCTGGCTGATGTGAGGCTGGTAATAACGGATAAAGAAACCAAGGGCCACAATGATAAAGTGGAGGATAGCGACGTTAGAGGAAGCAGCAGAGAGTGTGGCAAAGTGGCAAAATATATAGTATATAATATACATGTAAAGTATTGAGCCCTCTCATTTTCCCCCAGAGCTGTTGTCAAGGTAGATGTAACATGAGCTGCCGAATACTGAAATATGACACGAGGAAGGATCGGAAGAGAGAAGGTGAGATGATGATGATGATGATGAGGAGGAGATAGAGACAGGTGAAGAGTGGCTGTTGGGGTCCTTACTGCAGAGGTTGTCGTCCGGTGCACACAGATCATTGGCCGTGGAGTTGGATGACATGCTGCAGGAGGAAGAGAGGAACACAGATTGACGTTACTGTCAGCTGGAGGAAGAGATCAGCATTACCTCTGCTCAGCAGCCACCCTAAATCCCCTAAGCTTAGATATTTGCCTCTCTAATAACTCTGTATACAGTCGTAGCTGCATCAGAGTTCAGCTGTGCCCCAAGAGCTAGCGGTGAACAGTGAACAGCAGAGCACACGCCCAGAAGGACGGCGACTATTTCAGCTTAATATAAGATATTGTAAATATTAACTGTGTCCCTTTTTTTTATCTATAATTACATAGCAAATATAAACGGCGACCTTTTTTATCTGGACTCGCACTGCAAATATAAAAAGGAGTGCTCGTCGACTCGTTTTCTGTGTGTGCAGTTAACCAGCTATCAGTTACCTGCTGCAGATAATAGAGGAGCAGCACTGCCATCGCTCAGCAGTGACCCAAAATCCACAAAAGCCTTGAGAGGATAATCTGACACTCAGCAGCCCGTTAAACTTCTCGAATCACACAGATGATATACCAGACATATTGTATCACACCGTTTCCCCACAACTGTTATGTTATTGATTTCAAATGTCTCACGTAAGCCGTGTTATTTTTATCGTACGCTGTATTGCCATCTTGGTTAAATGACCCCCCTCTATATAAGCAGTAGCTGATCTGTGAGTAAAATGTTCTAGTTGAGAGAGTCTAGGATCCTCTCTTCATGCCTGTATTAATTTAAGAAAGGCAGCAGTAAGGCATTTGTGAAGACGGCTAAATGTTAACTGCAGACACGTACAGGTGAAAGCTGTGTTCTCTCTGCTTTATCTTTTTAGCCTGTCCTAGTTTCTTCTATTGGCAGTGATGTATATAACAAAAAGGAAATTTAGTTAAAATCTTTGCTGACAAGGTCAGATTTTCGAAACTTCTCTATGCAAGAAACCCCCTGAAGCTGTGATGTTGTGTATATTTTGACCTCACAAACTCTTATACAAGCAGGTTTCAAGATGTAGTCGTGTTTCCATTCGATGGGCGAGCGGATTCTAAGTGAACTTTTGAAACTTCGCAAAAAAATTGAAATGAATTAGGTGTGTTTCCATCGACTGGGGCCAGTGCTTAAAATATTGGCGTCTATCCCTGCTTTTCGGATGCGATACTTCAAATATACGCATGTAAATATGTTTATGGAAACGCGGCTAGTAACTTGACGAACAGATGACAGTAACTGTAAAGCAAACTCAGTGGCAGAACACAATAATACGAAGGGAAGTGAAATACATTGAAACATAACTGATGGAGAACTTGGGAGTTTCGGGGAAGTGAAAATGTTTGCTGAATGAGAGAGTTTCTGAGTCTGTATGCAAATTCCCCCTGAGCACATTTGGTTCTGTAAATGTGATCTTGTTCTCCACCAGGCCTTTTCCAATTAACACAGTATACATCCCATAATCAAATAAGGAGGGTAAAAGGATGGACACCCACTTAGGGTTGAGGGGAACACGCGGCATGTGTACTGTTCATCTCATTTCTTGAACAAACCAAGAGTGAGGTTTCTCTGTTGGCCTGCTAGAATCAAAACGTCGCTTGGCTGAGGTTCAGCGCCTCGCAGCAGTATTGGTTTGTTGCAGTTAGCCTCCTCACCAACCTTCATCCACTATTATCCTAGTACTCACCAAGTACTCAGATATTCCTACTACACAGAAACAGAAATGAGGTCAAGCTAACAGATAATCTGGGCGTATACCTTAGTTAGGAAATAAACACTGTTTGGCCACAGAGACAGACTCCTCATTCAAAGCTGTTTGCTCTCTGCTTTTAGTTCTAATATCAATTTTAGACTATTTATTATCTTATAATCTGACTGTTTAAAACAATAAATGCACCTGATTGGCCATTACACACATTTTAAAGCCTTTTTAAAAAATTTTTTTGAATAACACCCTGTTTCAGATTTAGAAATTACATTACATTGTGTTTCACTTGGTCACTGCAGACTGTCCTAGTTAACTATTAACTAAAATAACGATTAATTTAGCTTCTATTGAAATCACTTTTATGTGTCAGTGAAATCCAAAAAAGCACCTCACTCGACTAACTGAATGTGGTGAAAAGGATTTATTGAACACGTGCCTTTGTCTATGAGCAGCCTGCTCGTTGGCCGACATATGGGTGTTGTTAGCGTTAGCAGTACAGTGCAGGTACCAAAGGTGACTTTATGTTTCATGTGTTAATAATGCAGCGTCATCCTCACCTCCCCGACGACGGAAAAGTCCTATTGCTACGTGCCCTCGGTGTGACACACACACACACACACACACACACACACACACACACACACACACACACAGCCTTATGAAGTCGCTCTGGTATGTAAAAAGCATTTTTAAAGACAAAGCACAGATACCGAGAGACTCTTCTTCCCTTTAGAAAGGATGCATGTCACTGAACCAGTTTGCCTGCATTGTTCTCGCACATTCACATGCACCAGTAGTTACACCAACACACACCTGCATGCACAACAAAAGCCTGGGCCATGTCACGACCACACACACACACACACACACACGGACATATTTAGAGGCTAAGATATATTTAGATTTATAAATGCACACGCAAACAACATGTATGTGGCACATTTAATGCAACACACATCTATCACATATGATAATATAAAAAAAGTCAAAGTTATACAGTGATACCATCTACTCGCATACAGTGCACGCATTTCTTTCACAAAAATTAATACACCAGAACACGCACAGTACTTGCACGTACACAGGGACACATACAGAATAATAGACGTGACTCTAAATGTGACTCTTGCGATGCCTGTCAGCAAAAAAGTGGAAATCGCATCACAAATGAGTGACGTGGCCACTGTTAAGTTACTGAGTTTCAGTCACAGGTTTTAATTTGCCTTAACAGGTCCTTACCTGGCCAATTCTCTGGGAGTGTTCAGGTGTCAAACTCTGTGTGCATGTAGTCTGCTGTCCCTCCAAGCCATGTGAGTGGAGAGTTGTAAGGCAAACTAAAGTCTACCTTCTCAGTTTTCATATTTTTGTAGTCAGTTGGCTGTATATAGTGGCATCCAGAGGCAGACACATTCCCATTGAAGAATACTGGTGATGTTACAATCTCTTTTCTATTTTGCTGTCACCAGCATGCTGTGTTGTCTCTCTCTCTCTCTCTCTCTCTCGCTCTTTTCCAGGTTGGCCACGCCCACCCCTCCAACGCTTTTTTTCCCTGTCACCTGTATCACCTGCACACACCTTGCAGTTAGTATTGTATTTGCGATGTGCATGTGTTCGTGTGTTTGTTGAGAGAGTGCGTGTGTGCGTGTGTGTGTGTGTGTGTCGAGTTTCCAGACAGCTGACTGCTGGCTTTGCCAACATGACAGACTCTTAGGGTTTACAAGGCAGAGGGGCAACATGGCACATCTTTCTGTCACCCAATGTTGTTGGTGTTGCACTTTGGTCACCGCAAGATGCACTGAAGAACTTGTATCCATACAAAAGAATGCACTGTGATGTAGTGCAGAACCGGCTGAAGCGGTTGTTTGCTGTGCCCCCACTGCAAGAGAGCTTATTGTCTCTCCCAGTGATTACCAGCCAGGGCTACTGGAACGATTGTGAAGTAGCTCACTAATTTGAAAAAATAGAAATTGTTCTTTGATTTGAAGAATATATCCACATAATAAGGCAGCTGTAACACCTGAACACAAAAAGTATTAAAAGGCATTAAATCAGTGCAGCCAAAATTAAGACCCTTAAGAAGTATTAAAACGTCTTCATTTGGAACATAGATTCAGACACTGTCTATGATTTAATATCATTTATGGCCAATGTTGTATTTCTTAGTCCAAATGGAAATGTTTTGTCTCAGAAATGAGAGTGTGAGTATGTAAATAAAGCATGCCTTTTGGTTAGTCACTACTTTATTCTCTTGTGTGTGTGTGTGGCCAGTACTGATTGAATCATCATGACTTTTCACCTGCTCGTTCGCCTCCAACATATTCCTGCGTCGACAGTCAAGCTGCCGTGCTGACACACCCACAGACAGGTTTCACCATAGCCACCATGCTGGAGGCAAATGTGTTCACCAGATTAGTGGATTTAAAGGTTCACCGTTTCAGGTATTTGCAGCTTTTGTGTGAAACATTGTAGTGACCTCGTGGTTTCCTGTATGATCAATAGATTTAAGTCTCGCAGCAGCCAGACCTGTTATTCCTTTAGGAAGCCACTGAAGCTACTGCGGTTGCTCTAGTTTGAAACATTGGCTAAATTTAGTCTTGATCCCCTCACTGTATTATGTAAACTCCTTCTGTTTCTGGTTTCGGCCTCCATAGGTTTGTCACGGAGAAACAGAGACACATGTGACAGTCGAATTGAACCCTGGTCGCCTGCCTGAAACTCCTGAACGATCACTACGTGATATGGGACTATGGAAAGCTGTTGTTATTTCCCAACAACAGCAAGGAAGCAAGCGCATGTTTGAACTATAAACTATGAACCGACAACACTCCCAGGGGAAAACCATCTTTTTCCATAGCGGAGCCGGGCCGCTCGGATGAGAACCACTGAGTGAACTTTTACTAGAAATGCCCGCTCTGCATGTTTCTGGCAGGGTCACCGTATAAACTCAGCACACTGCCATGCGTTTCCTCTGATGAGCACAAAGTCACCAGTCTTTTCACCTGCCAGCAAGAGCTTCACTGAAAGGGAATAACACACCCAGAGTTTTATGCTGCCCCCCCCCCCCCAAATCCCACCCATTTCTACTCAGGCACCAGCCGGTAGGAGTTGCCAGTGCAACAAAGAAACTATACCACAGTAGATTCCCACAGACGAACCGTGTAGTTGTGTCTGATGGAGCTCTTCCTGGACAGGCCAGAAGCTGTGCTGCCATGGATTGACCCTGGTCTTTGCAGCGGCGGGCGACTTCTTCTCCCCCCTCCACCTCCCGGGCGCCCCACGTCTCTTTTAGATGTTGAGCAATCAGTGTTTGGTACCGTTACTTTGACTCACTCTGACCTTTCTGGCATTTAGTGCTTCTCGTCTCGTTTCTTCAGTGTTGACTGCCGACTTAACTTCACAGGGGTGGGCGGTTAGCTTGGGCCGTGGAGGGGTAACCCCAGCTGGAGCTAGTTTGCACCATGTCAGAATATGTGTGAAAAGAGATCCATGCGTGTGTATATCTATGCCTGTGTGCCAATGTAGAGTGTGTGTGTGTCTGTATGTGTGTGCGCGCATGTCCTGGCTGGGCGTCCAGCGCAGTCCTGGTAATGCTGAGACAGACGGCGAGCGGGCGGGTTTATTTTTGGGCCAGTGACAGTGTGTCAATGGCCGCAGATGCGTCGGAAAGGAAGGCTCTGAGATACAAGCAAACCCTGGTCAGTGACCCCCTCTCGTTCCTCTTGTTCTTTCTCTCTCTGCTGCTCCGTCTGTCCCTCGGCGTCCATCTGTCTCTCTCCACGTCAGAGTGGTCTCTGTTGTGTGTCCGCAGTTGCTTCCCCTGAATCACTCGTGTCGTTCTTGCATGACGCACCTGTATTGGCGGTGCAAACTACGTGTGCACGGATGGAGCTTGTTTAGCATAGTGTGTGTGTGCGTGTGCATGTGCATGAGACACGTACTGCGTGTGTGTGTGTGTGTGTGTGAGAGTTCTAGACATGGTGAAGACCAATTAGCTGATGTAGAACAAAAGAGCCACACACATGGTCACGCAACAGGTGCTTAGACGCTGTGCACCTCCTTCACCCCTCATCGCGGCATGTACATACACACATGCACAGCCACACACACACACACACACACACACAGATCGTCACTGTCTTGCCGTTTCCTTCGTTCTCCGCCGGCCACCTGTTTGCTACCCCTTCTGCGCCTCGTTTCTTAAGCCCGCGTTGGTCTTGACGCGTGCAGGAATGACTTCTGTGATATGCACGACACGGTATGTTTGCACGTTTTGTGTCAAAGTGTATGTAAAGTGTAGGTGTCCATGTACAGAAGGCGTGCATTGTGTGCTGGGTGCTTGTCCATGCGCGTTCCCGAAGAGGGGGAAACCCGATCGTGGCGCTAATCTTCACCATTCACGTGGTTACGTGTGTGTTTTGGGACAAGGCGGTGTGAAGGGTGCCTCAGAACATCCGCAGGATTTTCATCACGGCTTTGATGTGTTCTGTCGTAGAAGCCTGAATGTTCTCCGAGCTGTTTTGGAAGTGAAAGACAAGAAAAGTAGAAATGCATGTAAACTGCTATGCGCTGCGATACAACAGTCCTGAAATAATTCCTTATTATGAGCGCACAGTTTGGAATAGACGGGCTCCTCTGGCGCCAACTGTGATTCCGTTAACAGAAGTTGAGGAGAAAAAGAAAAAGGGGGTTTGAAATGTATTTACATCGGATGTTGTTGATCTTTGTGTTTTTCTATATTCAGCATCATTGGCGACTCAAGGATACTTTACCTTTGTCTGTATTTGTTCACACAATTTAAATATGATGGTAAAAGTCATACAATAATAGAGCTCAGTTGATATGTGAGGTGGGAAGTCGAGTGTAATCCCGAACACCAGAATCACAGATTACTTTGGACTCTCAAACAGACCAGAGGCCAGTTACAGGTTTTGATATATGACTGGACTATTTTTGTATGGCTCACATTAAGGTGTATAGCCTAATGCTGGAGCCCTGCACCAGTTTCTGCAGCTGAAAAACTCTTGAATATTTGGTGCTTCATTCATGAAAATGTTTGCATTTCACAGTCTGGCAAAGCTCATCAAACCCTGAAACCGAATAACGACTCATCCTGAAATAAAGGTGTATTTCACTGCAGGGTAATGAGGGGCTTGTAGTCATGGTGGCCTATAGAATTGAGTGGTTGTTGAAACCCTAAGCCTATGGGTGGTGAAGGAAGTGCACATTCATCTAAACCCAGTGGTTTCCAAGCTGAAAATAGTTTTATCTCCAAAAGGGGAGGCGCTGCAGGAAAAGTTTGGGAACCACTGATCTAACCTGTGTGTGTGTGTGTGTGAAGGCTGAGGTAACCCAGACGGCTCCGCTGTCCGTCATGGGAGCAGGGCTGTAACCAGGAGAGTCACCAACTCCGTGTAGATGCATGTGTGCGCGTTCCAGCCATTTCATAGTTAATGGCGCCTTGACGGTACTGTAACTTGGCCCACAGGCGGGGCTAAATTTGAAATATTAAAAAAACACAATAATAATCCCCCCCCCGCAATCTGCTACAAAGACCGTGCACGTCAGAGTTATGTAGAGAATGTATGGAGTTAAACCCGCCTCTATTTTAGAAGTCCTTCATATGCATTAGGTTTGACTTCAAATGGCAGCTTATAACGGCATGTGCCCCCAATCAGCTGTACACATTTAGCTCTGCACTGAGGTATGTGGACGGCAGAGGGCCGACACAGGACGTCCAGCCACTGCGTCATCACCGCGCGTGTCTCAAAGCAGAGGGCATCCAGCTGGGACAAGACAGTCCATCAGCAGGATAAGGAAACAGAATCCAGGTTTCTGTCCAAACTACATTTACAGAACCTCAGTTGGGTGCCGTGGAACATCTCACACCATGAGATGATTAAAGGAGCGCGTGTCAAACTTCAATCTGTTGTAGAAAACATGACGGAAATGCTTCGTGTACGTCATGATTTATTCTCCAAGTCTGTTTCCATTGCACTTTGTTGCAGTTTGCTTTTATTGATACGCCAAAAAAAAAAATAAAATAGTTGCCTTTGTTTGCTAGAAGTTCCTTTTTTGTATTGTAAAAATATTTGGTCCAGAAGTCATTCATGGTAAAAGATGAGCTAAAATGGTATTTACGCTGTTTAGCTACTGATCTGCAGAAAATGTAAAAAATCACAGCTCACGGCTTTTCACGAGTAACACTGTTATATATTAGGGTTCCTTGGATAGTATTTTTTAGTATGGCAACAAACTTCAGCTCAGTGAATGCGTGCGTTATAAACAGTAAATGCACTAAATGTCAAAATCACCCAAAGGGCAGAGCCACCTCTGCAAACAGACAAATGACAGAAATATTAATCAGCTCTTGTTTTTATTTTCTTCTCACGGCATACCGTTAATTCATTGTTATTTTTAGTATGTAAATGGCTGTCAGTAATTCTTAGGTTTCTCGGTGCAAACAGCCTTGACCTTAATGGTGGAAACCAATACTTTTATCATGGGTTTAATATTCAATCCACATTCCGAACATGTACGTCTGTATCTATGTATATCTTTGTGGGGATTTAAGTTGGACAGTGAGGACATTCTTGGTGTGTGGTTGAAGGCGCTTGTAATCGTGATATTGGGTATTGCTAAAGCTGCCCGTTCCAAAAGCTGGCGTTGAGTGTCTGATCAGATGCATTAACGTGTTTACTTTGATCAGAGGCAAAATTCTTGGAGAAAAACATGTTTATAGTTTTCAAAGTATTCAAACTTTGATGTATGTATCAAAAAAATGGCACTGGTGTCAACAAATGGTCCCCGGCCATAGATACGACTGCAGAAGTGTCCACGAGCAAGGCACTGAATCCTTCCCTGGTGCATTGAGCTGCACCTGACCTTACACTCGAGGGATAATGTGCAGTATGTCTGGATCATACATACATACTATAAATCAAGAACTATAACATTGAAAGATACACCAGCGGGAACATTTGGACTCAGTTTTATCAGGTTATACTTGCTCTAAGTTTTTGAGGGGCTGGTGGGACAGAGAGAGAGAGAGAGAGAGAGAGGGAGAAACGGAGGAATATGATGAGGCATTGCGAGGTGCACTGATGGTGGGAGAGAGGTGTAGGAAGTGTAATAAGGAATATTGGATCGCACCGGTGCTAAATTTAGCCCAGAGTAGTGTTTCACCGGCGGAGAGAGAGAGATAGATAGAGGGGGGGGGGGAAGAAAGAGAGAGCAGGGCAACGAAGGAAGGAGGTAAAGGGAGTACATGATTAGCACAGAGTAGAGTTTCACTGGTCAAGAGGGAAAACAGGAAGGAGAGGTGGAATGAGGCAAAGGAGGGAGAGTGCGGGAAGGATGGGTTTCGTGGACGTAACATACTCTGGTGGCCATGTTGGACGTCCTCCTGTCCTGGGCTGCACCGAACTGACCAGCTGATCGTATCTCTAAACATACGACTCGGGTGTCTCAGCCACATCAGACAGGGCTGTTACGTCGCCATTTCCATCAGAGAGGCTAGTTAACAATAATACTTTCTTGTCGTAAACATGCCAGGCTGATATTTCTACGGAGTGAACTTTCATGCTGTGCTCTGATTAATATTTAATAGTCTTGATTGTTCTCAAAGTTAACAACAATCATGTTTTAGTGTTCTGCATCCCTAGTCGTCCCTGTGCTCTTTTGCTTTGCTTATGTTGGCGAGCCTGTTTCTGAATATTACAAGTATTGATTGTTCAGGCATGCAAACAAAGGTGCTGTTTTCGACGGAGTGAAAAACACCATAGGTTCCTGTAGGAATGTCACCGTGTCGATACATATGGAAACAAGCAGCTTTTATTCATCTGATTGTGCGTGGCAAGGCTGTGTACGGACGAGGGCGGAAGGAAACCAAAGTTCAAGGTTTTGCACAGCTGTAAACATGAAAACAAATCTACTTTTATCCAAATCAAAATGAGAGCGATGCTGAGGAAGCTACACCTCAGCCACAGCATTGGTTTCTCCCCTGGACTACAGCTTGATGGCGTCGGCTCAGAGATGGTCACGTTTTCCAAAAAGTCTTTAGAACTAATAGATTATTTTTCTCCCCCTGTACTGGATTAAAAAGTGACAGCGCTAAAGGCAGCTAATGGCAGCACGAGGGGCAGAGTAGGACATTTCCTGTTAGCACGAGGGGCCTGATTCTACTTTTGTCTGTATGTTTGTTGACAAAAAGAGACGCGTGTGAAGGAAACATCGTGAGTCTAAAGCAGAATCGGTGTTGTTAAACTGACGGTGTGTCTTGTGTCTGCATGGTGAAGTGTTAGCTGTGCCCTTTCACCTGCTCCCTGTAAGGCCCGTGTAGCCTTCAGGACACGTCGGGAATAATCTGTGATGAGGAAATCCCCCCTTCGTGCAAGGCATGGAGCGCCTTTCTTGAATCCGTGTCTCGCCTCAGCGTACGGTGCGTTGTGGGTTACACTTGGCGTTAAATGCATCGGCACCGCCTGACAAATCTGTGCCTTCCATTGTTTCAGCGTGTGCTGGCAGTCAGTTACAGCACATTGTGTATTGTGCTGCTCAAGTTTCACCGCGTTGACAGGCGTCTCTGCTCACACAGCGTCGCCACAAACTTATGTACTCGCACGTGTGTGTGTGTGTCTAAATCCATCCATCCATCCATCAATCTGTCCGTCCATGAACCAGCTACATTAAAACTGAAAGGTTACTGCACGGACGTCCAAAGTGTCAGCGCCAGACGTGACCGGCCAGCTTGTCGGTTGTATTCCTGGAGTGCTGAAGTAGAATGTTTGTGGCACGGTGCTTCGGTAGCGTAGAGCAATAAATACTTTCTGTTTAATTGTGATTCTGAGCAGTGGAAATGAGGAAAACGACTTAAAGCTCTGCGCTAACGAAATTATAGCTAGCACATAATCAGAATTTACATTTTTTTTTTTTGGGTCACTTATAAAATGCCAATAAAGCTTGTTGACGTGCGTCGAAGACAGAAAGGCGTCATTGTGATTTCTTCAAAACGCAGCGACGTACCTCGTTCCTCCTCCTGAAAGACGCGTCTGTGCTGGTGAGGGGGAGAGAGGC
Source organism: Gadopsis marmoratus (assembly GCA_036023855.1). Classification (NCBI taxonomy): domain Eukaryota; kingdom Metazoa; phylum Chordata; class Actinopteri; order Centrarchiformes; family Percichthyidae; genus Gadopsis; species Gadopsis marmoratus. The sequence goes on along the minus strand of JAVQJF010035136.1, from coordinate 47,783 downwards.
GATTTAGAGAGTGAATCTCTTCCCTCTGTCCAGAGGCGACGAATCCAGAGGCGGGGCCCGTGTTTCCGCTTCCATCAGAGCAGCTTGGACCAACACGTGGCCCTGCACGTTTTTAAAAATGGACTGTTCTACGGTCACGCTCTGCATTCCCACTTCTCCCAGGAGCTACCTGCGCATGTCTGTGTCGAATGAATGAAATGCTGGATGTTCACACGATTTGTTCTCGTCCGTACTAATTGATTAATGGATTGTCGTGCCGGTTCGTCGGCAGCTCTATGGGGAGTACCAAGAGCACCAAGGAGGCTCCGGCAGACGGGAGGCCACACGCCTGCTGACGGAGAGACAGATCAAGAAGCACGGCAGCTGTCCCCGCAGCCATGGGAGGACACGGCATGCATATGGCCGCCGTGGCCACGGTCAAAACGGATGCCACAGCCGACACGGACATCAGCACAGCTATCACAGCAGACAAAGGAACCGCCACCAGACCAACATGGAGGCGGAGGACGCTGAGGAGCAAACCGCCGAACCCGGCCTCACGGCCTCTATAAAGAAGAAGCGCTCCTACTCCAAGTGTAGAGGTGAGCAGTCCTGGGGACAGGTAACGAAGGGAGCATGGACGGACGCCTGGTTTGTGACCTGTCGTGGTGTTTGGTTTTGTCAGACTGCATAGCTCGGGTGCAGCGGTTCCTCGTGACCAGGCTGGGCGAGGACTGGATCTTCCTCGTTCTGCTGGGCATCACGATGGCGCTGGTCAGCTGGACAATGGACTACGCCAGCGCAAAGAGCCTGCAAGGTAGGACAGCGGAGCCCACAATGCACTGCAGCAGCCATTAAAGGGAAGTCAGCTGCAAAATGGATCAGATATTTGTGTCTTTCTCTTCCTCTCTGAAGTTTCATTCCTTACACTCCGTCTCCTGCTTCTATCTTATTTTCTCTCTCTTGCTTTCCTCTCCTTCTCTCTCCTTTTCATTCCGTCATTTTTATGCCTTTCGTTTTCCCCCGTTTCTCCCGCCTGTCCGATCGCTTTCTTTCTCCCTCCTTCAGCGTATAAATTGATTTATGGGGAGCTGAGGGGGAACATTGCCCTGCAGTACCTGGCCTGGGTTTCATATCCCATGATGTTCATCCTGTTCTCCTCCCTCTTCTGTCACCTGGTTGCTCCTCAAGCTATCGGTTTGTACCCCCCTTCCTCATCTTGCCTGTTTTCACGCTTTTCTGGGCTCATCTGTCCTCAGTTTCTGGTATAATGTCTCAGAATTATTACTTTAAGGTGTAATCCAGTGCATATTAGACCATGCGCATTTTACATTTAGTCTGCAATGTCACTCTCTCAGGAATTGAGGGTCACAGGAAGTCATTACACATTGGTTGGGGGCTGAGGTTCTGCAGGTTTTCACTCCAAAACAGAATGTATTGATATCTCCAGCTCGGCTAATCGGCGAAATCAGATGCCGTAATATTTGACTGGAGTTGATTCCCTGCGGAGTCTTAAGCCCTCCAGGGTGCATGATTACCTACCTCAGCTTCCCAAGAATACAGAAGAATGTTTTTCACATTATCTTACGCCTCTTTTTCCACATCGAGTTGATTACAAGCTGTTTTCCTCCAAAGTAAGAACAAATGGTTTGGAAACAACACAGTTTTGAGCAGCGGTGTTCGGCTCCGCCTTCTGTCTCAGGTTCTGGCATCCCAGAGTTGAAGACCATCCTGAGAGGTGTGGTGCTGAAGGAATATTTAACCCTCAAGGCCTTCATTGCTAAAGTCATTGGTCTGACTGCTGCCCTGGGCAGTGGGATGCCTGTAGGCAAAGAGGTGGGTGAGATAACATCCCTGCTGCGGTTTTTGGACTTGTGCCGTACGTGCTGCTTCATGTCATCATCTCTCCACTCAGGGCCCGTTTGTTCACATTGCCAGCATCTGTGCTGCAGTTCTCAGCAGGTTCATGTCCTTCTTTTCAGGAGTTTATCAGGTAAGCTGATGTCAGGAAGCATGTTCATTTACATTAAACTGTAAGAGGGTCTGTACTGCGCGAGATATTCCTACGTTGTAATGTTTTCCCGTTGTGTCCACCCTGTCCTCTCCTTCCTCCTGTCTGGATCAGTAGAACCCATACTGTTACACAGACATCCTGACAGTCGGCTGTGCTGTAGGGGTGGGCTGCTGCTTTGGCACGCCACTTGGAGGTACGCAGCCTTTTCACTGAATTTCTGTATCTTGTCAAAGTAACGTTGGAAGTATCAGGTTGTTTGCATGTACCTTTCTTTCGCTGTGTTGGATTAGTGCATTGTATTTAGGTCCTGCCTGTTTGGAGTTCTGCGCCTGTGCCTGTTTTTCCTTCCACCAACAGGTGTGCTCTTCAGCATAGAGGTAACATCCACGTACTTTGCCGTGAGAAACTACTGGAGAGGATACTTTGCTGCCACGTTCAGTGCCTTCATATTCAGAGTGTTATCCGTGTTCAACAAAGACGCAGGTACGGATTGAATTTAGTCATTGCAAATACTGTGTTTGTGTGTGAGAGAGGCTGGACAATATTATGTCATTTTCACTTTATTAGACATTCACTAGAGGGCGCCCTTACTTCAATATCCATCTCCAAGCAAATTGCCACATGTCGTTAGTGAAAGTGACTTAATGTATGTACTGCAGGCACATCGTATATGTTCCACTAGATGGCGTCCTCCTCCATCATTCAGCAGCAGGATATTTTAATGCCTGACTGTATTAAATTGAGTTCTAGACGAACCAAGAATTGTCTTTGCTCATTTTAACACTTTCCCATGACCTTGCAATACAGACCTACAGCAGCTGCTGCTGTTAAGTAACGACACGCACTTGTTTGTTATAAGAATAAACTCTATTTTTGAAATGCTAAAAGACAGAAAGGTGTCAGAACACGCAGTGCATCGCAGTTTGCTGCATGTGAGACCCGTTCAGGGTGCCCATGCTGTCACCACGTATATATTTCACCTCGTCACCTTTTCTTTGTCTTCCAGTAACCATCACCGCTCTGTTCAGGACGAACTTTCGCATGGATTTCCCCTTTGACCTGCAGGAGCTGCCGGCGTTCGCCATCATCGGGTGAGCGAAAGAGGCAAAGACCTACGTGGCAGCGATTCGTGTGCGAATGGTGTCTGTCGAAAAACTCCCTAATGGACAAGATGGAAAATGTTAATGAGTCAAACTTTATGCAAATGTAGCATTTGAAACAGGGAGAATCCAATTTATTAGTTCACCTTTTACCTCAGCAGAGGAAAGAGTGAGACATGGAACACAGGCGACCCCCCCCCCCCTCATGTGATGATGCAATTTAACACCTCATATGCTGTGTATGTTGCCGTATACAATACAACCAGTTATTGTATTGTAATGAAGCCATTTTAAGGCTTTTAGTAATGATTCAGCTATTTTTTTTAGAGGATGTAATTTTATCTAGACTTTCAATTTAACGTTGACACATTTTCTCCCTCATGTTTGTTGTTTTCGTGGCTGCTAACCTTACTTTGTCAACACCTTTGTGACTAACGGTGTTACACATGAACAGATGACTCAGCTTGGCGTTTTTTGTTTGTGCAGGATCTCCTGCGGGTTCCTGGGGGCCTTCTTCGTCTACCTCAACAGACAGGTGGTGCTGTTCATGAGACGGCCCAACGCCATGACCCGCTTCCTGACCAAATAGTGAGTCCTCTGTGTGTCAGTGGGGTTGATATTTTGAGTATTTGCTGCATTTTTCTGGTTCACCAACAAAGCTTTTTTTTCTGTTTTTCCCTCCCAGCCGGCTGGTGTTTCCTGCTGTAGTAACGCTGGTCATCGCCACCTTGACCTTCCCACCCGGGTTTGGCCAGTTTATGGCAGGAGAGGTCAGAGTTCATATCTTGTTATCCCTCCTGTCTCTCTTGTAAACCAAAAAAGTGATGTTGATTTGTGAGGATTATCTTGCTGAACAAAACGTGTAAGTCACATCGACGTTTGTTTGCCACAGAGCTTTTTTTCTGCAATAATCCAAAATCCAGTGGAAGAATCCCATTGGCTTTATGTCCACAAAAACACGTCATCCCTGCAGCGCTCAAAATGAACATCATGCTGCATTGGAGAAGACTTGAAACTAGCGACTGAGACCACAAACGTATTAAAAAAATACTAGATAATAAATCACGTGAGAAGTAGGGTCATTTTCTCATCAACTTCCGTACAATCTGATGTCTTTTTGCAGCCAACTTCTTGCACAAGTGGACTTGTCTCCTGCTGGCCATTAGAATGAATGCAGGTTTAAGGCACTTAACACAGGATTCTCTTCAAAATGCAGTCAGCCACCAACACGAACATTTGCCTTGTGCACCTTTTGAGGGACAAACTCTGATACCGGTGTGCTTTTGCACAGTTTGCCCAAAGCCACGTTTTTTTTTTCCCGGTGTTTGGCAAAGTGGGACAGCAGGTTAGATAAAGTGGGACACCCTATCGTTTTTCATAATTGGCATTAACATTTAGGACATGAGCTGTAAGATCTATTGCTTAAGCGTGAACCAAGCAAAAATCTATACTTGAATATTCTGAACGCCCATCAGCGTATTAACGTGCATCTGTGTTTCGCTGTGATTTCAGCGTGACGTCGTGCTTCTACGTGGCCGGAGGCCACGTGCCTTGTAGCCCTCTGTGCTCTGTGTACTGAGGGAGTTTTAAGGTGAAGGCTCAGACAGCCACATATCGACAGCTCGCCCGCCCAGAGCTACACGCTAATCATGTGTTTCGCAGACGCTCAGAATAGACCACTTAGTGTGAACCAGGTGTGTTTGTTATATGCTGCCGTAAGTGCGTGCGTCATGTGTGCATATGTCAGGCAGCGACACCCTAACGTGTGTTTTTGTGTGTGTGTGTGTGTGTGTGTGTGTGTGTGTGTGTGTGAGCCCTCGACACACATGTCTCTCACACCCTCATTGTCGAAGTGTATCGCGCCTTTATGGCAAACTCTCAGCATTGTTTTAACACAGCAAGTGACGTCTAAATTTAAATAATTTCACTGTAGAAGTTAAATCTGTAATTTGACTGATACTCTCTCCCCTTAAAAAATGTGTATAAATAGCTTTTGGGGAATGAAATCCTTCCAATCCAGGCAGATCGCACAGTACAGGGTGACGGAAGACGCAGCACAGCGAGGGGAGATTAAATGCTACGTGCTTTGCGAACCAGACGTGAACCCACGGCTTCAAAAAGACTATTATTACAACCGGCTCTGTCAAGGCCAACAGCAGCCTTCCACAGAGCGGATCCTCAACATTTCCACTCAAACGCTGAACGATGACTTTCAGGGCCTCGATTCAACCCCCAGCTCATGCAGGGGAAGTACAAAAGTAGAAAAATCTAAATGACGCCGGTGTTCCTCCCCACGCAGATGCGGCAGGCGCTGCCATTTGTGCCTGCAAGCAAATTCAGAGGCATCAATGCAAATGTGGAGCAAAGTGGTTGAAGTGAATTAGTCACTCGTGAGTCATCTAAAGAGAATGAGTCATTGGACACGGCCACCCGTACCCGTCTGCTTCCAGCATTCTGGATGACTTCCTTCCTGTTTATCCCACTTGACTTTTTTCCTCCCTTCACTTTTTTTTTGTCTCCCCTTTTCTGTCTTTCCCTCTCTTCATCCATTTCCTCGTGGTCTTTTTTTCTTCCCGTCATTGAGCTTTCCTCACCACTCAATTTATCCTTCTCCCCGTCTCTCTCTCTCTCTCTCCTTTTTCACATTCTTTTTCTGCCCATCTTTCCTCTTTCTCTTTCCCTTCTCCCTGTTTTTTGTCTCCAGTTTTCTTTCCAAACATCCATCTTTCTCCACTTCCTCTGTGTTTATTTGTCTTCTCACTCCTTCCACCCTGTCCCCTACTTTACCCCGTCTTTCCAATTTCATCCCTGCTCTCCCTCTTACTATTAATGCTTCTCATACCATTCTTTTTTTGCCCTCTCTGTCCACCCCCATTTGACTTCTTCCACTCTCCTCCACCCGTGCTCCCTATTTTATCACCACCTCTTGCACCCTAACCTTCCCTCCATACTCCCTGCCCTCATCCCTCCTTCCCTCTGCTCCTCCGTCCTTTCCACCCCTCTCCCCCCCCCTCTGTAGCTGATGCCCAGGGAGTGTATCAACTCTCTGTTTGACAACTTTACGTGGACAAAGATTTCGGGATCTCCTCCTCCGGTCGGTCTGGGCCGCTCCGCTGCCTGGCTGCACCCTGATGTCAGTGTCTTCATCATCCTGCTGCTCTTCTTCGTCATGAAGGTCTGTGGCTGGTGGGAAGTGTGTGTTTGGGCATGTTTGCTGGATAGGAAAGGTGGGGGGGGTTGTGTTTGTGTGCGAGTGTTTGGATTATAGATGACTGTGTCTGTCTTTATGTGTGCGAGGGTGCAAGTACGAGACTGCAATGGTGTGTGTGTGTGTGTGTGTGTGTGTGTGTTTGTGTGTGGCTGGCTCCACCTGACGTCAGCATTTTCATCATCCTCCTCTTTATTAGGGACACTTGTTGCAGGTCACCCGTGTAGCGTTTTGGGTGATGGGGACATCTGTGTGTGTGTGTCTTTGTGGTGGCAAGCTGCCAGCCGTTCTAGCATTGTTATGCTGTACTTTCATAATATAATTCTTGCTATCTTTGGTGTTATTAGCATTGACATGTACACAAATCTGCTCTAGGCGCTGGGTTGGCTGTGAATCAGCAGGACGTTGATACACGTCATCTGTAACCCACCACGAAGCACCCAGATCAACTTTGATAACTGAATCACAATAATAAGGCAGCCACACGGAGCAAGATCAATGCTAATAAGCATCATCTTGGGTGTGTATGTGAATCTTCAAAGCAGCATCAGGCAACTAACAAAGGTTCAAAGAACAGTCTTTAAAACCAGACAGTTAGCTCCTACAATGACGACTAGTCGCTACAAGTTAAAGCTCGTTGATGAGGAGAGATCCATAAAACTCACGGCTGTCTGGTGGCTTTGCACACAGCCAGCTGTCTAGCGGGAGTCATGAGGTTTATTGCAGGCACTGCATGGTCGTGTAATGTCCAAGGTCATGTATAAGACCTCTCTCCGAAGTGCAGTAACTGCTCCCGCCCATACAAATTAACGAGTGGGTTCATTAACATCCAGACAATGTCAGGGTAGAGGACTTAATCCAAAAGGAACTTGATGACAGTCAGACCTGATCAGAATAGAGCTGAAAATAATTACGCCCAAAATCTGAACAGACCCAAATCGAGAGAGAGAGCGAGCGAGAGAGAGAGAGAGCACCAACAGTGGCAGCAGCATCATTCACCATCAACTAATGAGTAGCCGCTGTCAGTTTGTCAACCCGCTCGGTATTGTCCTTTCTATTTAGAAGTGGTGTGTCCAGAGCCTCCGTTTCATGTGTGACAAACAGACAAAGTCCTGACCCGGCCTCCAGTCTGTTGGCTGCTGCAAAGAACAGCACCAAGCTGTTGCTGCCTCCTGTTCTGCGGCTTCTCAAGAGCTCAAGTGGAGAAACGGCGAGAGGAAGTGGGAAAACGGGTTACTTTCTCAGTAAATACAAAAGCAAACTTTTCAGTCAGCAGTACAAGTCACATGACACAAAGGTCTGTTCATTACGGTATTTGCTTTGCAGTCTTTCTCGACATCTGACCGGCAGCCATGTTGTTTTGGGCAGCGTTGTCAGGTTGTGAGCTTCTGCCCAGTTAAACCGGTAAGATGTCGGGAAACATCTTTTATTACAAAAAGTCCTCCATACTTCTTCCTAGATCCACGCTTTGTGCAGGTCAGTGTTGTATTTCAAAAAAGTTGTCATTTCGCCCTTGGACTTCTCACCCGTTTGCCTTTTAGAGTTAACCCCAGTCTGTTTGTTTGCACTGTCTAAAGTCAAATTAGGCAGAAAAGCCTGTCACTCAGCGTCGTACACTGCGCTGGTTTAGTCACAGTGTTTCTCAGTCGAGCAGAGCGGCTCCCTGTGGAGAGAACTTAATTCAACCAAAACTGAGAGCAGCTGGCTGGTAAAACTCCTCTCACAACACACACACACAGTGTTTTTCTGTCGCCTTCTGCTGCTGTCAGCCTTTCCCTAATACATACTCAAAATAAACCCTGTGGATCCTCCTCTCCCACATGTGTTTATGCTTCTCTTAGGAAGGTCAAATTAAGGGCCATTTGGGTGCATCGGAGTGAACAAAATAACTGACATGCTGAATGTAAGGGGCCGTTCAGTTCAAATCTAGGACGAACGCTTTCTAACCGAAAGCCGCCTGGACGAGGTGTTCTCAGACCAGTTCTAGTGGAACTGTGGCGTTTATCCTTTCTCTCTCTGCCTGGAAGAAACCTTTACACGGCACATTACATCACAACATAAGTGGCAATCCTGGAAATGGAGATAAAACACGTCACTGATGTATCGGACGACAGCAACATTTTATTTTCCAGGAGGGGGCGCTCATTTACATGCCGCTTCAGTTGTTTTAAGTTTTTCTTGCATATGGCAAAACAAGCATCGGCGACGTTTCCCTTATCAGCAGCGGTAAACATGACAAACGCGTTATGCAAAAGTGTGACAGGTGAGGGCAGAATGTGACGGAAGAACAGGGTGTAGTGGCGAAACAGGAAGTCTTTCACAGCTAAGTGTGCGTTTTCTTCTTTGGGGCTCCTCTTGTTGATTATCTCTCGCCTCTGCTGGGCACAAGGTCATGTGAATTGCTGGAGAAGGTCATAGGCTGCTTATGTATTCGTTGGCCTTTTGTTTTGATACGTCGGGACAAAGATGAGTCAGTCAGAACTCTTCCCTTCAGTCTATGTTCAGTTCATGTCAGACTATAAGTGTTTCTGCTTCCATCTCTGCTTCTCTTTAGCGCAGCCACATCCCCTCTTTATTTTCACTCCATCTGCACATCGTCCTCCATCAAACAGCGGCGCCGACTCTGTCTCTGTGTTTCTGCTCCCGTCTGTCTCAGGATTTGTGACACTGATGAAAGATGCCTGTGTGTGTGTGCCGTTTTCTGCATGATTGTGTTTGACTGCCAGGATTAAAAGGAGAGCGAGCACGGTCCTCTCTGTCATCAGGATAGCAGCCACCCTGTGAGAGACGTGCTAATGACTTTTTATCTTGTACCACAGTAATTAAGTTCTCAAGCGATGATGACAAACGACGCGTAGAGCGGTAATCTGGACTGCTAAAACGGTAATGTAGTGGTGACTCTCGCAAATCCCGTCAAATCAAATTGGGAAATCGCAGCATGCGGTGCCTGCGAGGGGATGCTGGTGAACCACTCTCTCTCTCTCTCTCAAAGGTGCAAAGGTGCAAAGGTAACCATCATCTCTGCAGACGAGATCAAAGCGTGTCATTAGGCGAGCTATTTTGAAGTTGCGTTCTGATGAGTGCAGAAATTGTTGGGAGACAAACGGTGTAAGTGGCGTTTGGAGGGCGAGTTTGGCTTGAATTCACGCTGCGGAGGAGTTTTGCACGTTTGATCTCTGCACAGTCGCACAGCCACACATTCATCTGGGAGCACCGTCCTCTGCAGCTTCCCTGCAGGAGCTGTTGATTAAGTGCGTTGCTTAAGGACACCCAGGGGTGACTGGGCCTCCCCACCACCACACACAAATGTTCCAAATTCTCCACTCATCCAGCCCGTGACCAAATAGGAGGATTGGTTTTTTTTCTCCCACTCAAATGCAAAATCGGAGACAACAAGGGCGCGCGGGCTTTCCATCACTCCCTTTTGCTATGCGACACGTCATCGGGATCTAATTAGTTATTAGGTGTTTAAGCTGCAGCAACAACGGTTCGTTTTCTGCAGGTGTGAACGCCGCAATCGCAGGTGAGGACCAACACAACTGCACCGACACCCTCGAGAGGCGGTGGTCTCGATTAGTCTCCAAACGAGCTCTCGCGCAGTTGGTTCGTGGCGGGAACGTGATCTGACCTCGATCCAACTCAGCAAGTTTGAGCTAAATGTTGGTTCGCTTGTTCTGCCCATCCGTCTGAAGGCAGCACGCCGTCGTTGCAAAGTGTGAAACGGCAGCATTCTAGTATTTTCAAGGCGTTTCCTCAACGTGCTTTGGGGTATTCTGCCGGTACAGTCTGGCCTGGTATATTGCCCAGATAACCACCTCAGTTATGAGCTGCACCAGCGTCAAACTAACGCACTTTGTTTTTATTCCTTTTAACAGTTCTGACTTCCCTTGTCTGAATAACGTCTTTTGTTTTTGTCTTGCAGTTCTGGATGTCTGCGGTGGCCACCACCATGCCCATTCCATCTGGTGCCTTCATGCCCGTCTTCATACTGGGTGAGCAGAAACATCTAGTTGGGTTTGCATGGCGAGCACGTGATTAGTGTTGTGAATCTGTGCTAATTCTAAAGAAGTTGTTATCAGTAGTGTTTTGACTGTATTTAATACTAAAGTTCTATGATAAATAAGGAAACTGAAATATTGAAGTTTGCTGCAGAGTTGTGCTGCAGTTATTTTAGCTGGCTACATCTGCCCAGACTGATTTTATGTTTCCACGGTTCTTGTTTCGTTAACTTTCATGTCAGATATCAGTTTATCATTCAGGTCAGTGGAATCAGTGTTTATTCGCAGTCGTTTGCAGTTCATCTGTTGTTTTTGTAGTGAAATGATTTGGAGCGTGACCTTTGCGGATTTACCAGTGCTTCACTTTAAAATATTCATCATTACCGGACTCAACTTCTCAGCTCTCTTGATATGCTGTGTGTGCGTGTGTGTTTTACATTTTACAGACTTTATAAATGAGTCCATTACAGGGGCTTCATGAAAATGAAAAGCAGGACCGTTTTGGACATAATCGTGTTGCGAGGGATTTCTTTTCTCAGCCTCTCCGTCAGAAACACTAATGGCTTGAGTTGTGTTTGCGCTGCTGACGGCCTCATTGGTGATACGTTCTCATGAATTAATGTGCTCATTTTGAAAGTGTACTTACTCTTAGCAGTTTGAACGGCAACGCTTTTTCTTCTTCTGTCCTCCTGTAGGAGCTGCATTCGGCAGGCTGGTAGGGGAGATCATGGCGACCCTGTTTCCTCATGGGATCGTGTTTGATGGCATCCTTTACCGCATCATCCCTGGAGGGTACGCAGTCATTGGTTAGTCTCCCTTTCCTCCTCTTAGCAATCCCCCCTCCCCTTAGTTTTATTATCTCAGTACATCTACTGCAACTTGTGTTCACCTTCATCCAACCTCCAATTGTGACATGCTGTTGACAGCACTGTGCCAGACTAACACTGAAAAGTACAAATAATCATCAATCAGTGCTGCCTATTTTCCAACCCATGTCATCAAAGCCTTAGTGTCAAGCTGTCCACCTACCCTCTGCCTCCTCCCTGTCCTCCTCTTTCGCCTCCTTAACTGTCAACCTCCTGCGCCCTCAGCTTGTCAGCAGTGGTCAAGATGTCCTCTTCCTCCTCTCATCTCCTTCCTCCTCCTTCAACTTCTCCTCCTCGTCTCCTGTCGACCTGTCTCTGCCCATCTAGTTGTCAAGTTGTCCTCCCCACCCAGTCTTCCTCGTCTCCCTCCCCTTTTTTGACCTCCTCGTCGTCCTTTCCGTCAGAGCATGTGGCCACTTTGCTCTGACAGTTAAATGTCACTGTGGGTTCCCTCACCTCAGCCGCTGACCCAGAAATGTGGCCTTCCTTCAGTCCCCTTCCTGATGCCCTACAAAAGCCCATCCCTCCTCTTTCTCCCTTGATCCCTCCTTACTTCCTCGTTTCACTCCTTCCTTTCCTACTCTGTCCTTTTGTTTCATCCTTTGTTATCCTTCTCTCCCTTCAATATTTGCTTGTTGTCGTCCCTCACGTACCTTCTTATTAATCTATTTTTGCTTCTGAACCCTTTCATGGAGCTTTTGTTTCCTCTCACTGCCTTTCTCTCCTTCGCTCAGCAGTCTTTTCTTTTCTCCCTCTTCCCTTCCCATTCTGTTTGGTTTTGTTTTCATCCTCTCCTGCCCTTTGTTCAGTTCACCTGCCCTCTATCCATCCTAAAATATCTCTATCCTTCTTTCCTCAATTTCCTGTCTCGCTTTCCTTTGTGTCCGTGCCACCTGTTGCATGTTTACATCTTGTTCTACCTTGCCTCTCAGCTAATTGTTCCGTCCTCACGTTCCTTCTTACTCGCTCTTTCTACTCATCGCCCTTCTTTCTTCTTTAACCCCCATCCTGCTCCCACCACCCTCTCTCCTTCTCCACCCATCCTCCACCCCCCCTCCTCCCTCTCCTCATCATCCCATCCCACGCCTCTGACAGGAGCGGCAGCTTTGACCGGGGCTGTGACTCACACTGTGTCCACGGCAGTTATCTGCTTTGAACTGACGGGCCAGATCTCCCACATCCTGCCCATGATGGTGGCAGTAATCCTGGCCAACATGGTGGCCCAGGGCCTGCAGCCCTCCCTGTACGACTCCATCATCCAGGTCAAGAAGCTGCCGTACCTGCCGGAGCTCGGCTTTGGGCACATGAGGTTTGTGCTGATTTTACACGTGGAGTAAAGAGACCCTCCTCTGCTGTGGAGCTGCCAAATGGTCAACACTGATTGGATGTTGAGGAGATGGTTCCTTCCCTGTTTTGTTTTTGCTTCTTCGCAGCCTCATGATGTCCTACACGAGTGCAACAAGCAAACTGGACTCAATTATGACCAGTTATGATCAATTACCCTATTTAAAAACTAATGAAATAAAATGAAAACACAGGCAGAAGAGACGTAATAGCCACAGAGATCTTAATGTTTCATTAGTAGAACTGCTGTTTTCAACCTTGCAATTATGGGCAGACAAAGCAAATGAAAGCCATTATGTGCTAAATCAAGAAGTTATGTAGGACCCTCAAGACGCAGACGTGCAGTTGAAACATCTAATTTGTGCTTCCAGTTCATGACGAATGCTAATTAGCTTTTTTCACAACTTGATTTGCACGTGTTTCATAAACGTGAGTAAACCTAAGTGTTTACTAGTTGTTTCAGTCCACCACCACATCTGTCCGTCTCACCTACAGCCAGTACAACATCTTTGTAGAAGACATCATGGTGAGGAAGGTGAAGTTTGTTTCGTCTCAGTCCACATACAGAGAGGTCAAACTCCTGCTGGACTCCTCCTCACTCAAATCAATCCCGCTGGTCGACTCAAAAGGTAAAAGAGTTGATTCATTTATCACCTACTGTGTCATCTAGTATCTACACACTAAGCTACACAGAACCAAACCAAAAAAAGTTTAACCTACTTAACGTTTTGATCAAAGTATCGATGAGATCGGGAAAACGAGTTTGGTATTTCAGCCTCTGTCGAAGTCTGTTTGGTCATTTTTCCTCCTGCTTCCAGATTCTATGATCCTATTGGGCAGCATTGACAGGTTGGAGCTTCTGGCTCTCTGTGATTGGTGGTTGTCGCCAGAGAGGAGGCTCCTGATGCAGGTGAGGACAGTCGGAGACGTCACTCCTGAAACGGTGTAGAAGATAAAGCTGCTTCAGTCTGGCTTTTTTTTTTTTGCTTCGACTCCGAAACAGGAAAGTCAAACCGCCGTGTTACTGTGCTGTATTTCACCTAAGAAGACCAATCTGTGTAAACATTTTTAATGCTGCTCGGCAGCACATCTTAAAGTGGAGCGCCGGTGTTAAACACAGTGTAGTAGTTTGGAATTAAACAGCAGTCTGTACTGATCTGTTTACATGCATTTGGATTCAGGGTCAGAGCCTACAGGAGCAGAACCAGTCTCAGGAACACAGCTGGGAGTCATTTGCCTTCGTAGATGAGGAGGAAGAGGAGGATGGAGAGAAGGTGGGGCTCTGATGTATTTATTTATGTTTTTTTTACTGCTGGACTCCATCATTGCTGCTGTGACTCTGCTGCTCTGTAGCCACCTGTTACCATTAGTTTTGAAAGGTGCCTCATTGGTAAGTTTGACTTAGTTACATCTAGTTGTTGTCTGCAGGGCAGCCCGGTGCAGGAGGAGAGGAACGGCCCCGTGTCTCCTGCAAAGCCCCAGGAACCATCCTCAAACCACACTGCTCCTGTTGCTGGTGAGCGGAGAGGACTCATTGGAGGTGTCACGGTCGCACATTATCTCTGCACTAGCTGCCTCTGGGAGACGGAGGAAATGGAATTACCACAGTCTTAATTAGATGTGATAAAAACGTGGACAACTTTCTCCACCTGGTTAGCAAAGGATAAAGTCATTACTTGATCCAGTTTGCCGTCTTCGTACCACCTACTGTTGCAGTAAAGTGCCACCCTAACGTCCAGTTTAATCATGAAACAAATCAAACTTTGGCCTGTCGTCTTTAGCTCCGCTACACTTGCGGCGGGGTTGTGTTAACGCCTTATGTCTCTTAGTAATAGTAATATTGATTTTTTTTCTTAATAGGATTTATTATTTGCTCCGTCTCCCATACTTCTCTTCAGAAAAATATGTCCGCTGATATGACTAAGCATTTAGTCAGAGCCCAGATGGTCGACGAAGCTCTCCAGGTTCTCATATGTGTTAAGTACATCAGTTCCCAGAGGACTCAAACACATCTTGTTGGATAAACCACGGGACTGTCTCTAATCATAAAGACCAATGTTATGTTATACAATCTTTTACATTTCATTTTTGCTACCTGTTGTTATTCCTCTTTAAACGTAAATCTTGTTGAGCTGCAAAGCTGCCCACGTGTCCTTCCAACCGCTTAGATCACAAGATTAAAGGTTAAAATGATCGATTTCGTTGCTTTGTCACTGTTCGCCACACTGACTTGATAGGTTTGTATTTCCTGGCCCTCAACAGATGTCAGAAGACTGGAATTTATGACTTTGCAACCATAACAGCAATGAGGGATGGTTTGGCAGCATGCTTACTGCAAATAACCAGATGGGATGTGTGTGTTTGTGTGCGTCTGTCGTGGCACGGTAAACTCCTCCGTTGCCTATCGCACGCAACAACAGGCTACCAGTGAAATGGTTTCCAGGCAACAACAATAAGGAGTTGCTGCAGTTTCTCAAAATGTCCATTTGCAGTTAAGTCTTTCAAAAGCTGCATTTGTATAATTTATTGACCCGCTGCGTCTCCCTCTCCACCTCTCCACCTCTCTCTCTCTCTCTCTCTCTCTCTCCCCCAGAAAAGGCTCCTCTACAGTCTGTGAGGAAAACACTCAGGAATCTCTTCACCTCCCAGCGCAGACAGACCGAGGGCCAGTCGCAGGTCCGTGTGTGCGCGTCTGTTCTTATTGCACGTCGGCCCTTTTTCACAGCCGACTGTCTCCGCGCTGTGCGTCACGTTTGTGATCTCGCTCGCTTACGTCTTGTGTTTCTGCGTGTCTGTGTGCTTTGTGTCAGAGTAAACCTTTGTGGCCTTTTCTCTGTCCAGCTAACTATTTAGACGTGTCTGCGGTGTACTCAGCAGCCAAGAAATGTTCCCTTGTGTTGTGAATCATTGAGATGCAAATAAGCCCCGTCCTTTTTGGCAAAGCCATCCCAAAACCACATCCCCACGCTGGCACTGCTGGGATATAAATATTTATCCCTAATTTTTTTTCCAGGGTGAATTTTTCATTATGGGGCGCTGCTTTCTATTCAGACAGATACACTCTTATCTGATTGACAGAGGCACATGAATACACAACTGCTTCCTCATCCTCAGACAAACTCCCCGAAGTCGAGCATCTTTTCTTCCGACCTTCTCTCATATGGAAATGGGAGAAGTCGGATACTGGAGGTAGAGTTATTATTCGGCTTGGCGGTGAGCCTGGCTCACGGGGAAAGCAGTGCATGTCATCCGTTTATGCGAGCAGGAATGAAAACCACATTGGCAATAAGCACATGATTGTAAGCTTGCAAGATTAGAATTTGATTTCTGTTGTTGTGAATTACCAGTCTGATTCTGTATTATGTTTTTGCATTCAGTCCCATTCCTGCATGGGGATTGTTTTCACAGCAGCGAGTCACAGCTCTGCAGCCCTGAATCTCAAATAGACGCACAGTAGGAAATTGCCACCAGCAATCAAACGGCTGAAGTCTGGCTGTGAGTCAGGTTTACTTTACCAGCCTCTCGTGGCAGGTGACCAGACGCTGACCTTCAGAATCTTACCTGTTATTAGTGACAGCGTCTTGTTAATTCTTGCATTAGTGTAACTGCTGTGGCTGCGGTGCTGCACAGTGAGAAAGGTAATGCAGAGGTGTAATTACTGATGTGTACAGGTGACGAAAATAACGAGACTTTCATCAGGGTTCGTACAAAGTCTTTGTACACAGATTGGAAAATGCTTGATTTTAATTGTAACGGTTAGGAATAATCACCTTTTTAAAAAATGCTTGGTTTTGAACATAACGCACATTCTGTGCACAGTAACCTCACTGCACTCGGTTAGCAAGTTGGTGTTATTTTTGCTGCGTCTAGGACAGAAGCGGCCAACCGGCCTAGACAGCGAGTGAGCGGACGAATGAGGGGACGCGTCGCTAATAAATTTGCTTTCACAAAACAGGTCACAGTGGGCGTTTGGCCCGAATTTCACCTGCTGCATCCAGTTTACTCACAAAGCTGCCGTGGGAGTGAAAGATGAACAGACGAAACTGGATGACAGCAGCCTGATTGCAAAAAATGTGTCCCTGCGATTTGTCACTGTTGCTGTGAAAGAGACCAATGTGAGAAATCCAATTTGAGATATCTGGATTAAATATTGTATTTTTAAGGACACAACAAATCGTTATTATTTCTGCGGACAGTTTAAAATGCAGATTAATCACTTGTTAGGATTAATGGACGACCAGCTCTCTCTCTCATGTGTTGAAGTGTCCTTGGTGGTAAGTCCATTTGTCCATTTGTATTTGATTGTAATATTCAAACTGCTGTATATTTTCTACATTGGATGGCAGAAATACATGAGTCCAAAAGTAAATGCTGAGTAATCTGATTATGTAACTGATGATGTGTATCAAGCGATACAAAAGAGATTGTGCTTTCGCCCTTCGCTCCCCTCATGTAAGATTCAGATGAGGCTTTCTAGATTTCGAGGGGACATCCGTCCCGGTTCAGAGGGACAGAAACGTATCTCATCTCTCATCTGTCTCTTCCTGTTTTTGTTGTCTCCAGGAGCCCTGTCCTCCTCCTCTGTCAGACACCATGACACCAGACGAGGTATGCTGATGATGTGGTTTTACAGAAATGTCTGCTTAATTATTCACAGCTCTCACACACCTGTGTTGAGTCACCAAAGACTCAAAAACTGAGACTCAAGTCCTCTGCACCCGAGTCCAAGTAACCGAGGTGGAGCTACGTTCTGCCTGAGGAGACGGTTGACAGAAACCAAACCTACCAACATTTATCAAATTAACTGATTTGCTTTCCTTCCATTTGTTTGTCTCCTCGCCAAGACAACAACTTTTTAAACTATAAAACAGCCTCAAGTGTGTGCGTGTGCCAATGTTTCACTTAAAATATTAGCATTCCGATCCATGTCACATGTAGGTCGCGGGTGTTTGAGGAGATGATCCAGAATTGGGGCACTTTTTAACCGCAGTGTGAATGCGGCCAGAATGTAAAATTTTCTTTTTTGTCAAGAGAACCAAAACAATATTGTGCCCTGCAGCCCTGTTCCGTCTGCTGCTCTGCCTTTACTCTTCCTGGCACTTTCCCAAAACGCCCCATAGCATCGCCCCGTCAATTCCACGAGTCTGCTGCCCCCGTCGACAGCAGGCTGAGGCTTGTGGGTAAAACCCATAGAGAGGCCAAAAGGTGTCACATATCCTAAATCTCAGAGGGGAGAGCGGTGACAATAGAAGGACGCAACACGGGGTTTCAAGGTTTTTCACATCTGCAAAACTCTTCTCAGTCGTAGTTAACTTCTCCTACAGCACAAACACACGCACCTTCAGTTCATACTGCTCACTGGTTTGACCCATCATGTATATATATATATATATATATATATATATATAGAAGGATGGATTTTTCCCACCATGAGAGAGACTCTGGACTCGTGCCAGCCCGTCCACCTCTGTGACCTTTCTTCTTATTTGCTGCTGCAGATCAAAGCGTGGGAAGAGGCGGAGATGGACACGCCGATGGAAATCGATGAGATACGAGTAGACCCTTCCCCCTTCCAGCTGGTGGAGAGAACATCGTTACACAAGGTTGGTGGGGAAAGACAAAGATAAAAGGGCGTCGCAGAGGTCAGCAGGCCAGCTCAACAGCTGTTTGAGAGCACCTTTCTATGAAAACAGGATGTTGATGAAATGTGAACCAATGTCACTAACTATCAGTTAGTGACAGTTTCATCTGGTGGTTTATTGGGCTCTTCTGTTCTCTTATTCACCCAACAACCTCGTTTCCATCATTATTTATTTGCAACGTTACTCCATTTAAAAAGTTAAAACAATATTCAAAGAAAAAGAGGAAATATTGTCAACTTCTTCCACTTTCATCCTTTGATACTTTAATGGATCGCCTGCAGTAAGTTCACAGCGGACGGGAGTTTATGGGGTTTTTTTTTGGTCACGGGTGTTTACACAAGCAAAGAAGCATATAAGTGGAGCTCAGCGCCTCGAGCAGTCGAGCCTTTCGTTGGTGTTCCAGCGCTCGGCTCCTTATGTTGTTTACTTGTGTAACATCTCATTCAGCCGAGCATGACCTTGATAAGAGGGGCGATGGCACATGACAATCACCCATTGAGGACTTGGATTTATTCACACCACATAAGTCCGACCACATGGAGACAGTAGTCCGTGGGCGGCTGTTAGATGTGCGAGTTGTGCCTGTTGGCTCTAGGTGAGGAAAGTTATTTGTCGTAAACGGGTGAAACTCATTCATCACATGGTTCCTGCCGGAGAAGTAAAGAAAAGAAAGGGCCCACATTTTTATGCTTCACAATTCATTTGCTCCCTGAGAACAAACACCGGGAGGCTCCACTGGAGACGCAGGATTCCAAGTGTCTTCCTCAATTACAATTTCCTGCCAGCAATGCAGGAGAAAGATTTTTGTTGCAGGAAAGCTGTTCTTGTTTTGTTTTATTTTACTTAATTTACTCGATCCACTGCTTGTAAAAGCCAAAGTCACATGACCTCAGTCACAAATAGGTTGTTTCTTGGGAAGATTATTGGCAACACTTTTAACAATAATTCAGCATCTTAAATGTGAATATTTGATGATTTTTCCTCTGGGGTATTTAACTCATCGAGAAAACAATGCGCAAATGAATCAATACTGACAACGACTGTTTGTTGCAGCCCAAAGTTTTAGTATGTCGTCATCCAATAAATCCGAATCTGATCATTATCACAGGAATTATATTTGATGTAACTTCTGTTCTTTGAGCAAAACCAACCACATCAGTTCAGACTGCAGTTTGGTTAGTTCATCTCCTCGGTTATTTTGTTATTTTCCGATCGTGTTCTTATTTTGGAGAAGCTGCACGACAGTCCTTTTGAACGGTGACGTTATCAGGTATCTTCTTGAGTCGTTCTGAGCCAATTGGCGTTCAAACGGCGTTCTGAGCTGCACAAACTCTGGATTTTAACAAAATCCTGTAAATCCGCAGCCTGTTAATGTTGAACGCTTTTCCGTGCACATTATCATTCCAGTAATACATAAAATAGGTTTTATTATTAATCTTATTTTATTCAAACGTATCCAATAATGTGTTTTCTTTGCTTTTCTTTCACCCCCCCCCCCCCCGCCATTGTTCAATCGCTGTGAAACGCTCACACCCTTGGCGTGACAGATCTGAAGGTGATCCAGGATTTGCAGATATCTGAGGCGTGTAAACAGCTTGTCATCAGTGTGATTTAATTCTCATGGTAATATCCAGAATCTTCTGCTAATTCATGTGCAACAAGAGATGTGCTGATGCATACAAAGAGCTCATCCAAGGTGTGTGACCTTAGCTGGAATATGCACAGGATTCTCTGTGCGTGGAAACGCACCCAAGGACGTCCTGTGTCTGCGGCTCGCCTGCAGCCAGTTTGCGTTCATCTTGCCGTGACATTGTGTCTGGACACAGCTGATGGAGGAGCACGGTCTGGATTCACAGACAGGTGTCAAAAGGCCGTCCTGGTCTGAGAGGCAGACGTTTGTCATAATTTGACGTGTGGCCTTTCCACTCTGTCTCCACAGACCCACACGTTGTTCTCGCTGCTCGGGCTAAGCCACGCGTATGTGACCAGCATTGGCAAACTGGTCGGGGTGGTGGCGCTGAAAGAGGTAAGAATCTTAATTTCCACCTATGCAAGTCTTTTGGTGTTTTTTCCGAACTCAAACTCGCCTGGAGCTGAAACCTTAAGCAGTAAATGTAACTAGGCTCTTCCTTTTTCTTAATA
Source organism: Gadopsis marmoratus (assembly GCA_036023855.1). Lineage (NCBI taxonomy): Eukaryota > Metazoa > Chordata > Actinopteri > Centrarchiformes > Percichthyidae > Gadopsis > Gadopsis marmoratus. The sequence goes on along the minus strand of JAVQJF010035136.1, from coordinate 27,490 downwards.
CACTGAACAGATGTCTTCCCTTGTCTGTCCTGAATGTGAAGGAGGAAGCATCCATTTGGCTTTTGCTCCTGATTTGCTTGGAGTCTCATAAAGCAAAGTATTTTTTTTTAGCATTGTTTCTCTGTCTCTCTGTCTCAGGCTTCCTATGATTTCCTTTTGATTACTTTGATTATTGAATCCTCCTCTCGTGTCACTCCTCATCCCTAAACCTCTTTTGCCTTCCTTTGTCACTCCCTTCATCCCATCACTCACCAATCTCTTTGTCTCACTGTCTTTTCTTGCTCGTCACCGTCTTCTCCCTCCATCTTTATCCATTTCTTTCCTCTTACTCTTACTCTCCCGTTTCTCTTACACTTCACCCCTCTCCTTCTCCGTTTGTCTTTCTTCTTTCCATGTTTTTCCTCCACTATTTTACCTCCCCATCCTTTCCTTAATCCCCCTACAGCTCCAGAAGGCCATCGAGGGCTCCACCCGCTCCGGTGTGCGGCTCCGTCCTCCGCTCGCCAGCTTTCGCGACATCAGCAAACACAATTCTATCGCTAAACCACTACCTTCTTCTCCCACTGCCCCTTCCCCTCCGACCTCCACCTCCTCCACCTCCTCTCCCTCAGCTCCAACTTCTCCGCAGCCTCCCTCCCCCTCCCCCTCCCCACCCCCCCCTCCCCCTCCCCCTCTCCACCCCCACCACCATCCTCATCATCACCAAGAGAATGAAACAGAGGTGTGGGTCGAGGGCGTGAAGAGGGAGGTGGAGGAGAGTAGCAGCAGCCGTACAGGAAATGTCCGTGGTAGCAGCAGCACGGGGGCCTGCACCTCAACCAGCAGGAGCTGCAGCTACAACGGCAACCTCACCCTCCCTCCCTCCTCCACGCCTCCCCCAGTCCCTTCTTCCTCCACTCCTCCTCCTTCCTCTGCCATCCATCTCTCCACCCTGAGACCCCTGCAGGAACTTCTTGTGGGGGATGAAGACAGCGATGATGAGCCAATGGTTTAGATTAGACAGGAGTGATGGTTATGTTTTTTATAATGGAAACCTTTTTTAATGGTGTGAGTTTTTTCCTCTGTTCTTAATTTGTTGCGCTGGTCTTTGGACACCCACTTACCAGTTTTTGTCGCCACTTAGGGGTAGAGCAAAGATTTTAAAGCGAACGGGGTGTTTGCTCGTCCCACAAATGCTGATTCTGTCTGCTCATTGCACAGACCTTTGTCTAGTTGGTGTGGAAAACAACAGGGTCTGTATGCGTTTGTGTTTTGTTGTTTGTGTTTGTCCTACATTTCCTCCTCATTTTCTCTTCGTCGTTGCTTTTCACACGCGTTCGTCTCTTGGGTTCAGCCGATATGGACTGAAGACAGCCGAATAATTGCTGTCTTTCATTTTTATGCTGAAGAATTTTACCTCCAGGATTGCTTTCATGTCGGGGGGGTAGCAGCGTTCAAAACAGCATTAGGACAATTATGGCAACCAAAGCTCACTATTGAATCCCTAAAAAATAAGTTGGTCATTGTTGGTGGCGCCGTAAGACATGATAACCCAGCTGTTAAGACGTAGGGTGAAGAATTAACTAAAAACTACACTAAAACATAACTAAGGAATAAATGTATAACAAACTGCTGTCATTTGCATTGTCCCACTTTGGATTTGAGACTCACTTTAACAAATGTTTCTTCTTAAGGTATTTAATAACATAATATTCTGTGTTGCAGTAATCCAGACCTGTGCTGGGCAAATCGGAAGCGAACCCAGTGAACCCCTGCTCAATAGCTCTGCGTAGCTTTATCGCTTGTGTCTTGAAAAACAAGGTTTTTATCCAATCGGAGCAGGAGCCATTGGGTTTTTTTAAACTGCCAACAGACCATCTGGATAGCAGCAGACTAATGGAGCTGCTCAATCCAGTGTGGAAGATTGGCCAAGGCCCCAAAACGACCTCCAAATTGTGTGCTGACCTTGTGGATGTAGCCTCAGAGCTCATCTCATCACGGTTAAGTTGATAGATGGTGCAGCTAAAGGCGGCCGACGACAGCCAAACCCCCGCTGCATCGGCCCTGCAGATATTCCCTCTCACAGGATGCCTTCCACATTTTTCCCAAAAAAAAAATCACACACGACTACTTTAAATTCCATAGGATTGTGATGACGATAACGTTTCACAAAGACAAAATGACAAGCTTTTCATTCCAAAATGCGACATCCATCACGCTGCAACAACAGTGACAATAACAGCGTGGTGGTTGACATTCATGACAGTGGATGTCAGCTGACAAAATTAAATTGTGATCATGAACCGAAGTGCCCCGCCTCCTTGTGATTTGAGGAGCTGCTTAGTGATGACCTTAATATTTGTGTTTGTGTTGAACTTATCTCCTCCCTTACATTGATCACTCCATCTCCTCTTACACTCGTGTCTCCTGGATTCAGTTTCTCAGGTGCTGCCTTGAAAGTCTTTAAACCTGCAGTTTAAACAGAAAGCTTTTCCTTTATGTCTGTGCGAATTTAAATGTGTGTGTGTGTCCGTTTCATTCGTCTGTCCGTAGTTGTGGTTAACTTATTTATTTCTCTTTTAGTAGAGTCGAATGTCATCTCAATATGTATAAAACTGTGAAAGGTGTAGCGAAATAAAGTTTTATTAAGTGAACTGCTTGGATTGTTTGCCCTCGTGTTTGAATTTGACCTTTGTATTCATCCAGGTCAGTGCGCGTTGTCAAAGCTGAGCAGGACAGAAGGGACAGGCAGCACATTTTAACTGCAGGCAGAAAGGAAAGTGTCTTTAGCCGCTCACCTGGACCAAGAACTGAGCTCGGTCAAGGTAGGGCAGAAACATGGCTTTCTGCTTTTATAAATTACACTAGACAATTGAAAATGGATCAGTGTGTCGGCACAAAATGTCGCCATGTTTTGGCTGAGGATTCACAACTGCTGTGATTACATGAAATATCCTAAACAATCTGAAGTTTTTTGATGGTGTAAAGTATACCAAGATAAGCTTGTTCCTCAAAGCACATTCTCCGTTCTCACCAAACAAACATCAGTCGTCATTTGATCAACTGTCCTATTAAACCTGACTTTGAGAGGATGACAGGATTTTCATATCTACCGGTGGTTTCTTACCTTAATTGCTTTTTGTAAGTGTAGGTGTCACTTATACTCATTTTGAAATTAGTCACTTTAGGCGTGTAGTTAATGTTCTTCTGCAGACCACAGTGCAGAGAGGGATTTAAAATGACGGCTGTCTCATTTTGGACGAAAACGTTTCTATTACCTGGTTTGCATGGACGCTGCAGAGGCCATTAAAGTGTAATTACATAGCATGACTGACACCTCAGTTATTTCAACCTGACAAAAGACACCATAATAAGTTTCACTTCCACTCCAAAAGCGGCTAACTTTTAATTTTGTGGCGGCCCCTCGTTTCCTGCAGTCGGGGGTCACTTCTCTTTATTTAAACTCTCCATCTTCAGATGTGACGCGGGTTTACCTCGAGTGCTTGGACACTGATGCATTTACAGGACGACATCCCTGAGCAACAAGAGGACAAACGGAGGACAGGTGATTATGGCAGCAGTGCGGGGCATCGTGGGTCTTCATCACTGGAGTGTGAGAAGTGACTCGTCCTGTCCGGCTGTAGGTGGAATCTCTTAGAAGAGATTGTGTTAAAAGTAGCGCTTGACTTTGAAGGACGTATTTTATTATACGGCATTTTCCTTATTTATTGAAATGCATTTTGACGTTTTTGAAATAGCATTGTCTGAAAGCAACCACACCGCTTGCTGCTGACTTTGTGAAACGGAAACACAAACGGATAAAAGCACTTGAACAGACACGAAGTGCCTCCAAGTCTACATGGCCCGGTTTAATGACCGAGGCCAGTTCTTTGTTCGCCTGTGTTTATTATATATGTGTATGCTGTCAGTTTGATGCTGCTCGTGTTTTGTATCTGTATCCAATTCTTTTTTTGAGCACCTGTTTGAATCTTCCAATGACAGCGAGGATGCTTTTGGAAAGTGACGACATTTTGGCTGCTTGACTGTCGGGACTTCGTTAGAAATAGGATACAATAAAGGAAGTTTAAGCCCAGGAACTTATCAATATACACAGGAAAATGTGCCAAAACGTTGTGCGAGTCATCCCATGGAAGCCCAGTATTGATGTTAAAGGACTTTTCGCCTGCTGTGGGCTCATGAATCTGCTGGGCCTCTGACATGCGACACCCTTCTCTGGCCCCGACCTGATGTACCTTTAAGCTGCCTTTAAATCTTCACACTCGGCAGCTTGACCTGGCCTTGTACCTTCGTTGTACGCGTAGCCCGTGTGGCTTGATAGAGAACTTCATATGAATGCCATGGCCCACTCCATCTGACGAATAGCTGCTAGTTATGTCACGAAACCTTTCCACACCATTCTCTGACCTAATGCACATTAAACACATCCTTGAATCCTATAATCAGCTAAGCAAAGAGGAGGTGGTATATACCTATATATCTGGTATATACAGTAGCTGTGAGGCTGGGGGAAGGGCTGAGGAGCTTAGTATCTCAACAAGCAGACTCTTCGTGTCTGCTCTTGTATTTCTATCTTTGTGAGGATATTTTTGTGTGAAGCTCACTTCCTAAAAAGGCAGTTTTTATGGTTAAGACTTTTTGGTGGGGCATAAGTCTAGTATTAAGGTTTGGTTAGGTCAGGGGATCCGCGGGGTCTTAAAAAGTATTTAAAGGTATTAAATCAGTTAAGCAAAAATTAAGACCCTTAAAAAGTATTAAAACGTCTTAATCGGCATTTTAACGAGGTATTGTTATTATTAATATTACTTTTAATAAACCTTGCCTTTGGGTTGGTCACTACTTTACTCTCTTGAGTTTTGTTCCCTCCTGGCCGATCTGAATTAGGTCACACTGAGACTGTTTTGCAGTCTCAAAATAAATGTACTGGTTTAGCTCTGTAAATGTACGGTGTGTTGCTGATAACCAGTTAGAACTTCTGGCGTTCAACAGTCTTAAGGTATGTTGAAAAGGTCTTAAACGGTCTGGAATTTAACTTGAGGACTCCTGCATCTACCCTGAAGGTATGTTAGGGGTTAAGCAGCACATTCTCTTAGTGGTCATCACAAGACTAGAAGTGCAGGTGGTGGAACAGAACAGCACCAAGAAGAATCTGTTTCCCAGAATATATATATTTCACACAAAAACAAAGCTACATTCATACAAACATACGATACATACATACAGTCTTACATTCATACAAATACATGTTGGTTTATTGGATTTTTTTTTCTTTTTATTATAAAAAAAAAAGCAATTTGATATATTATTACTTTGTATACTGTGTTATACTGTTAGGGCTAGGTCACTGTTAAAAAGCATGCACTTTCTTTTGGTTGTGTCCAGATAGATCGTGTGTTTGCAAATGACTCCCAGTGTGCGCCACAGGTCAGTGAGTTCACCTCATCAGAACGTCTCGACTAGGCCTCAGACAAGCTGTCAATCAAAGCAAAATACGTTAGTTACCAGACCGGGAGCGTTTCCTGGTCCTGCAGGGTTTTTCGGCTGCGACGCGCCGTCTCCTGCTGTGAACCAGCCACTCGGAGTTATTTGCAAATACCGTTTGACCCAAGTGTTGTTGTGTCCATGTTTGTTGTATTGCACTGAATTTTTAACTCGGCCACGTCTTTCCTATTATTCTTCTCCTACCGTCGTCTTTTCTTTGAGAATTTCACGTTCATCCAACTGTTCGGCTTTTAGTCCCGGTTCTTTGGTCCCGATTGGTCCAAACGATTTGTGGAGCCACCTTTTCCTCACACAGCTTGATTCAGCAGTCACTGAATTGGAAGTCTCTTGTCTGCCTTAGATTGTATGCGTTCCTTGCCACATACGTAATATTCCACATGTCCCGCAGCAACTTGCGGTGGACTTCTTGGCATTTGGTTTGTGTACATCCCACGTTTTCATCAGAAAAAGTCTTCTCGCGTTTCCTCTGACTCAAAAGTGGGTAAATAGTTTGGGGAGGTGGACGGGGTTGGGATAGAATAGCTTGATTGATTACTGAAGTATTTATTTCCTGTCTTTGTCAGTTTTGTTCTGGCCCTATGATTCAGTTGGTCGCAACAACAACAATGGAGCCGTCCTCCGCCTCTTCGTCCTTCTCCAGCAGCTGGACGACGCAGGGCGTGACGTCAAACGGTATCCTCTGCGCGACGGACTCCGCGAACTGTGCTGGCAGTCCTGGGCTTGGGCCTCTGGTCGAGGGGGCGTCCTCCCTCAGCGGGGACGGGGTCAAAGAGCACGGCTCCGGCTCCAAGGTTAATGTTACCTCTTCTACCTGTAAAGACAGGAAATTAAGCATTTAAAAGACCGTTTGGTTTGCTGTGTCACAGGTAAGCAAGGCTCTATCCTTTCTTTTTATTAGGCCAAGTGTTTGCATGTTGTCCTCACTTATATTACCTACCATTGCCTTCATTTTAATATAATCTCATTGATGTACCAGTTTTTCTGACCGCTGAAACAGGTAACTCACCTTTGTCAGCTCCTCCTCTTCCTCTTCACGCTGCTCAAGGATCCCTTCAGACTCGGGCTCCTCGCCGACGGTCTCCACCACTCCTCCGACCATTTCAGCCATCTGTCCACTCAGCTGCCCGACGATCTCCACCTGCAAGCAGTTACGTTTGCTGATTTAATTGCCAGTCCTATTGTGCTAGTCCTATTTGTTAAACTGGAGGATGAATCAACGGGTTATTGATTTCAACATGTGTTTTTATCACGGACTAATTTCAACTCTTCAGTTTTAAAGACAGGAACAGACGAAGAAGGAAGGAAGGAAGATGCACAAGCAGAATATGCTACCCCCCTGCCCCGACCACGGCTTGGTTTGCCTTTGCACGACATTAGAGAGAAAAGACAGATACTTAGGTAGGTACATCAGACACAGATGCTGAATCCAAATGCTTAGAGTTGTAAACTTGCGGACTTTACAGCATGCTACTCTGAAGGCCGGGCGGATCTAAGGATGTCCAATGACATGCAGACTTTTGGCAGTGCTCCATGCAGGTTTCCAGCCTGTCTCCTACCTTGCCGACTTCCCTGGCAGTTTCTCCCATAATTCACTGCGCTACAGATGTGTGCTAAATATGCCTGCTGATATAAACAAAGCCAGATCCAGAAGACAAAAGCAAATTAGCCAAAATTAATGTCAAACATGATAGAAAATGACCAAAAAAAAGGCTATTCCTGTGCAGATTAACATCAACTTGATATTACTATAATTAGTGCACGTTTTTCACCTTTTGATGACACGTGCTTGAGAAATGAGATCGAAGAAGATAAACCTTAGCTTGCACAATAAGATCTGCTGTTTGCTGTCGCACACCCCTGTGCCCTTTGCAAACTGTCATAGCTAATATATTGAACTATCATCTAGTCCGCAAAGTCTGTAATCTGACCATTTGGATTCAGCGGGTGAGTGCCTACGTGGTGTGCCTCGACCTGCGCAGCTCCCCACAGGTCAGCTAGCCGAGGGTGGGTGGGAGGGCCGAGGCTGTGGATGGTGCTGTTGGGAGTGGCTTGAAGGGAATGGGAGGCACTATGTGGCCTGTGCTCCATAGACTGTAAGGACGGAAAGAGAATTAATGAGAATTTACAATAAAATGAGAATAACGTATCTCCAAAGGGTTCATTCGATTGACATTTCTGGATTTTAAAGCGCTCCGAAGCTCTCCGGCTCCTGACATTTTCAGCTGCGCCGTAATGAACAACAGTGCTACACGTTTAACACACATCTCAGCCAGGAGGGTTTAAAAAGCCTCGTCATGCCAAAGCAGTTTTATTCTTCCAGCATTTAGCAGTCCTTGCCAGAGACTTGTGTAGGAGGAGGATACTTTTGCCTTCTAGTCACTAATGATGGTTTTCGTCTACTTTTAATACGCCTGAAAATTATGAGTCAGGGGTGGTGCTGCAGGGAACAGTGGGGAAATGTCTCAGGCTCTCATGCATTGACTGATGCTGAGAAAATTGACTCACTGATTGAAAAGCTTTATTATACATGTAATATATTCAATCTATTCAGTCTCTTTCACAAGGGAGACCACACTGTATAATACACACAGTAAAGCTAACAAGCTCCTTTCCGCCGTGGCCTCGGATCAGTACACCTTTTCCAAGACACAGTCTCTGACCTTTTCAAGTTATTATTTCATAGCCCTCAGTTATTTAATGAGCTCTGAGACATACCAATGCAAGAGCAGCCAACAAAGCCAGAAAGGGGAAAGGAAAAAAAGTCCTCGGGTGTCACAGTTCATCATGACTCACTTCATTTGCAACAAAAACCAAGCAAACAAAAAACTCCCAGCAGCCCGATGACTGGAAGTCAGCAGCTGATTTACACCAATATAAGCCTCGCAGTCTACACATCCAGCCAGTTTACAGGAAGTGTCACTTAAATGTGGGAGCGTTTCAGCCCGTCTGATCACTGAACAAGCAGGTAAATACTCCGCATGTGTACAGCGTGTTTGTATTGGTGCCACATCAACGGCGCCACTAACTTCTATGTCCTATGAATTACGTGGATACACTGTACAACTAATTCCAGTTGGCTGATACATCGTGGAGGAAAACTTACCCGTAATCTTAACATACCTAAGATTCCTAAACACAACCACAAAAACCTCAATCATACGTTAGTTTCCATGTATTGCAGGAAAAACACATAAGAAAATACACGGACAATGAACACGTTGCTTATACTTTTAAGATGAATCAAAGCTCTGGAAGGCTGCACCTAGGCTTTCAGCTAAATGTGACATTTGCTATGTTCACCATCTTAGTTTAGCATGTTAGCGTGCCAGCATTTGATAATAGTACAGCTGAGACTGATGGGAAGGTCTTTTTGGTATTTTGGTGATAAACTAAAGGATATTGGACAAATTAAAATGTTGACCGCTAAATGAAAAGTCATGTGTATGCAGTACAAGTATTGCAGTGCTAATGGCATGCTGTTGCCTCTGTAGCAGCTGTCTGATTCCCAGCTGTTGCTGCTGGTGGACCTGATGCTGCTCGCTTAGTGTTGTTAGTGCCAGGGTCATTATCAGCACACTGCAGACATGAACAGCCTTAGTACTACTGACCTGTTGTTGGTACTGCAGAAGCTGCTGCTGCTGGTAGTGGTGAAGATGTTGGAGTTGTTGGATTTGGTTGTGCTGCTGCAGGGTGAGATGAGTCTGGTGCTGCTGAAGGTAACCGCCTACTGTCCCCTCATACCCGTCACCAGGTGTACCCCCAGCTCCGCTGCTGCCGCCTGGAACAACCACAGAACACTTAGCGCTCACAGGGACACAGCCAAGGGCTTAGTGCAAGAGTGGAGATTTAATTCTCACCAGCAGCCATGATGTAGGAGCCTGCAGCAGGTGAGGCCACGCCCGAGGGCTGACTGGTGATTGGGTCCCAGGCGTCTGAGGATGACAGGCAGTACAGGCCCTGTGAGACGTAGGTGTGAGGCCAGACATCTGCAGAGGAGTGGTGGAGCACCTGGTCTGTATGGGGAGACGCAGACAGGTGGGAGGAGTGAGACACAGGAGCACTAAGACAGTTCAAGAGGAACGACGAGAAAGAGAGGATAGCGCAAAGAGAGAGGGAGAGGAAGTGTAATTTTAGCAATGAATGGGGGGGAAAGCAAGGCTGAAGACTGTGTGTGTGGTGGCTAGAGGATACAATCAAATTCTGCAGAGGAATTTTAAGGATCCCCCTCCTTTTCAGTCAGTTTTCTTCTTGTTCAGTGAAAGTCAAAGATTCAAAAATGTGCATGTTTTTTTTAGGTTTTTTTAGGTTTTATGATAACACCTTTACACGAATCAAAAGATTTGAGCAAATCTATTTCTAGAATATTAAGAAATATGCATCACTGTGTGGCCACGTACGGGCAGACACCATTGACACCATAAAGAAGAGACTTGAATGCAACCTCAGACCCTGAACTGAACAGCATAAAGCCATGGACGGGGATACACCTGACCTTATGTTAAAGCAGCAAACTATAATAGCTTTAATTGACATATGATTAGCCTATCTGCAGCACTGTGGAGGAGAAGCATCCCCTCAGTCCTAATGCTGATATTAAGAAGCTTTTTAGTCGTTGCTGCTTTTGTGTGTGTGTGTGTGTGTGTGTGTGTTGGTGTTGGTGTTGCACGCTAGATAAAGTGCAGCGCCGAGCCCATGTGGTGTTGTTAATGAGAGCAGGGCTAAGTCCTTGTGCTAACCTACAGGGTCCCTCTGGGTTTGGACAGCTCTCTGCTTTGCTAAACACCAGAAACCGTTTACAGCGTTGCCCCGTGTACAAGCGAAAGCAGCACGCCACGTCCAGGTTTCAGGTGATCTTTCTTCTCATTTCAAAAAGGACCAGGGGAAGTAAAAATGTTTTTGTTTTGGCACAAAGTTACATGGCTGTTCCTGTGAGGTCACACGGGGTTTCCTTAATCTTGCTCTCTTCCCTTCCTTTCGCTCGGTTTTATCATCCTACGTGCAACTAAACTAAACAGACATCTCACCACCTGAGGCTCAAACCACAAATCAGAATGTGACCTTGTTTCCCCGAACTGTCTTTGTTTTATTCAACCAAGTGTGACGTGAAATCCCCTTGACTTCACTTTCCATGCACTTTGTATTCTTATTTGAATACAACTGGTCTTTTAGATTTTTGGGGTGAACCCTCTCACCCCAGCACTTGTGACGCGCCATCAGAACGTGTTCCGATATTTCAGAAATGGCAGGCTGTCTGTCATCTGGATTCTGAGCAAGCAGCAGTGAAAGGCAGAAATGTGCAGCTGTGTGCCTGCCCTCCAAACGTCCTTCACAGCTGGTCGGCAGAGTAACTGACGCGGCTGTTTTTAGTTTCCTACGGGGGCCTAATTTTCCCAAACTGTGCATCATCTGTGCGGTGTAATAGTTTAATGTGTGGTCCAAAGACATCTGACTGAGTGTCAGACGTGTTTAGAGCTATTACACTTTAAAGAGGATGCTGTATCTCTTGTTACGCTGTAACTGTGTTAGTGGTTTAGGCAAATACACAAATGGCTCATCCCTTCTCTTGTATTATATAACCTCTAGCTGTAGGTTTATCGTTCCACGTCCTTGCTCTGGATTCACACTATGCGCCATCAAGGTAAATGATTTCAACCAAGTTAAAAAGCATTCCGAGCTTAGCCCTTGTTGTCACGCTCGATAGCAATTTGGCGGAAAGCTTCAAACCGCAGCACCTCTGCTGGTGATGCTCTCCTGGTTGACCTCACTGAGGTGTGCGACGCTGCCCTGGTTGGAGCCGGCGCCCATGCTCTCCCCGTCCATCGAGTTCCAGCCGAACAGAGTCGCCTCAGAGATCGCAAACTGCTGCATGATGCCTGAAGAGGGAGTAAGAGTAGTGTCAGTGATACCTGTTGTAGTTTGCCCTTCATTTGCCCTGCTGCCGGCACACTTGTCCATGGCTGTGATTGGTCATATTCCTCAAACACCGGCCCTTTCACGTCAACGCGCTCACGGCCTGATTGGGGAAACCCTGGGTTGACTTACTGAGTTGATAACCAGCGTCATGTAACCGCTTTCGTGGTTGCTGGGTAGTGAAAAGATATCCTGGCTATGTTGAACTTTGGCCTCTGCACTTGTGTTCTTCTGGTTTTATATGTTGTATTTGTATTGTATTTATACTTTGAAGACAACCTGTGCATTCAGCACCCTCACCTGCAGCAAAGCGAGCCTCCTTCTCGCCATCACTGAGGTCGCTGTAAGCGTCGTTCTCCATCCTCCTCTCCTTTTCCCTCTGCAGGTTGGTATGTCCTATGGCCCCCAGCGGCCCTGCAGATGGTTTGCCCCAGCTCTGCCACTCGATCATGTGGGCAACGCGACCCTGGGCCATGGCAGTGGGCTTGGTCACTTTGTCCTTCATGGAGCGAGTCACACCTACAGCAGGTATGGGGGGGTGGGGTGGGGTGGCGAAGGGTGGGCAGACCAGCAGCACAAACACATTCACACACACACACACACACACACACCGGAAACACACACACAAGCACTGTCAAAACTACTTCTGGCCTCTGCAGTTTGACGACACCTCCAGCTGAGGCTCGGGGGGTAGAATGATAATGAGAAGATGTGTAATGTTGTAGGAAAACAGTTTAATACATGAAGCTAATATAGATAATGGCAGTGGGGTAATAAATGCACGGTGTGGATGAATTCTGTGACTGGGTATGGGAACATGGCGACGGCCTTGGAGCTACTTTGCGCCGAAAGTGCATTAAAATGCATCTAGTAGCCTATAAAGCTTGTCGAAACATTTCAAATTTCAAGTTTTCATTTATTTTCTAAATCCTTATCAAAGGTAGGTCTGGATACAGGTCTGCAACAATCTGCTGCGTACTCACACGTCCACACCTGCTCACTACAACCTCGGCGTTACTTAGGTGGCCAATGAACCCTCCTGCTGGTGTAGTTGGGACTCAAGAACACAATGTATGTGTTCTTGACACAGTGGTGTAAATATTTACCTCCTGCCTCTCTGACCTGTACACCTCTGCTGCTATCAAACATCCCGTCAGTGGAGCTACGACCCAGAATATCTACGGTAGCCTCATAAACGCCTTATAAATTTGTCGCTTTGCACTTAATACTTGCACGCTAATCGTCAAAATGAGTCTGGCAGTCACCACCCATCATCTATTCATATCAATGGCATCATCATCTGCCATTTTGGATGTTAATGGTGTGACTGAGAGTGGTTTCTCGTGATGCAATGAGTACGTCTTTGCCTCCTAAACCCGTCTGATATTTTCCTTATAAAGATCCAAACTGAGTAGACTATAGAAAGTTATTCTACTCTTTAATTCGGTCTTCCTCTTGAGTCGTGGAACCCAACAAATTGGCAAGAAGGTCTGCTGACCACTTGGCATTCACACAAACATTCAAGAGTTCAACATATCAATCTCTTTGGGATCTAATTAAAGTGAAAAATATTCAGAGAACTATGTGTCTGAACAATACTGTGTGTAATTCTTGAGTAATAAAATACATTAACTGGTGAATCTGCTACGTAATAGTGAAGAGCTTTGCAAAACCTGTTAAATCTTTGGTCAGGAGTGAGCAGGTCAGAGGTCAGGTGACGTGAGCTAACAATAGTGACAAATTGGACAATTGGACAAAGTGTGCTCCTTTGTTTGTTGTTGAATGGACCTGAAAAGGACAAGGAACGATGACTGAAACGCTGACAAACCCATATTAATAATTAAAGCCATTACTCATCTCCTGGTAAACAGAATAAATGAGCTTCATTAGACTCTGCGTAATTAAAAATGTGTTACAGAGACTGAGAGAGGCAGAGCAACGTAATCCTTGGGTGTAAAGAGAACAGTGAGACGGGTCCACTGGCAAATCTCTGCCCAATTAAGATGCAAATACAGGATTCAAACTAGGGACATATACACAGAGTCAAACGCTTGAGGAGAGGCTGATCGATTAAAAAAATTAAATTAAAATCAAACGGGCATGAATAAACAGAGACAGTGCTTCGGAAATTGCTCTGTCCCGGTCCAGGGGTCAAGTTTCAGGCTGAGATATAAATAGAAACCGTTTTTCCCCTTAGACAAAGAGAGCCAATCTCAATCAAACACTCCCTGCAGAGTCTAATTGGGGATGGAAATAGGAATGGAAAGAATGGGGATGAGGGAGGCTGTTGGGGTCTTGTATAAATAATACTATACACTGTAAAATCATACCGAGACATTTCTTTAAAGTGCACCAGACACAACGACGACAACCAAAAAAAAAACTTTTTGCACAAACACTGAGGTGCTACACTTAAACACTACAAAGCACAGACCACTGCAGTTTGAAGCACAAAGCACGAGATGGCACAACAGAGGCACCAGCCGCTTGGAGTCACGACACGGCACAAAAAAGTCCCCACTCCACAAGTATCGGGCCACTTTACAGATACGCTACGTTTCCCAACACGCCTGTGGAGATGCTTCAGTAGGTAATTAAAGTAAGTAATCTCACTTACTTTAGGAAAGACCTGATTGGATTTCCATCAATGACCCTGAGAAATGTGTCTGTCATTGACGTCTGCTGTTGATATCAATGGAAAAGAAGGGAGTGATATAGGAAGGGGCACCCACAGGGGCGGCCATGTTGGTTCCAAGCTCCTCCTCCTCCTCCTCCTCCTGCTCTAGATTGAAGTTGTCTGTTGAGGCAAGGTTTGATCTACGAAATCCGCCGTTTATGGCAAAGGTGAAAAGATAAGCCCTGTTTTCTTTTCTCTCAAGTGTGTCAGATGGTTATTTGAGCTACGAGCAGTTTAGAAACCAAGAGAAAGGAGAAGCAGAATGGAGTTATTGTTATTCAAACAAATCCCAAAGGAAGATGCAAAAATCGGCGTACGGGTTTAAGGCATAACATTACCACAATCTCTGGTTTGAGTCTGGCCAGGAACCTTGTTGTGTCTCTCTCCCCCTCATTTCCTGTTAGCTTTCTACTGTGTGGTAAAGGCATGAAATGTCCCAAAATGTTCAGAATATCACTTTAAAATGATACTGACTTTTCATTCAGTTGTGACCAAGGCCTTGCAGCTGGTTAATGATGATCCTCTTTAAGACTATTTGGAGCTGGGATGGAAAGCTAACCCAGATCTCCATGCTGTTAGCAGCATCCTCCGCGCTTTACGTCGAACTTTTTACACTCAGCTTCGGGCTGCTAAATTGGTGTTTGCCGGACCACGAGAGGACGGCTTTAGAAAACACAAGGGAGCCTGTTGCTTCGGTCACCAGTGAGAAACAGATCAATGAGTTTAAAGTCTTAAATATATGGCAAAACTCCGAGGAAGGAATTTACCACTCAAATGTGTTCACATTACAGAGTAATCTACCTAAACTCCTTTGTTTTCCTTCTTATTTTTAAACTCCATTCTGCAAAGTGGATTGAGAGGTTTGGCTGCCTGGCAGCAGCCACACAACAGAATGACGCTAATAATGCAAAATGAATGAATTTCAATCAGAAATCAGTACTAATTTGCTGAGAAGCCATTTAGTGGGTTTATATTCCCTATTTGGTCATTTGCATTGCAGCAGCTCCAGCAAAAAAAATAAATAAATTGTTTCTGATCCTGTCTGGTGATTTCCGTTAACCAAATAACCATCTGAGTGTCACACGAAAATAAAACCAAAAATTATCTTTTACACCACAGGGAAAGGAGGATTAGCCCCTGTCAGGTCTCAACAACAACTTCACCTGTGGCCCTGTGTGGAGCATGTGGAGGCAACATGGGGGCTGTTTTACCATCTAGCAGCACAGACACACACCTGACACACCTGTCAGAGAGGACTTAGCCAGGGCACCGATCCCATAGGAGTTGGCGGGCTTCCTCTTGAGACGGGGCAGAATGGAAGTAGTGTCCTCCATGGACAACTAAACAGAGAGAGAGAGAGAGAGAGAGAGGGAGGGAAATGGAAAAGGACAGGGAAATGACAAAGTAAGAAGAGATGAGAGGGAGAGATAAATGCAAGAAAGAAGGACGTTGAGGTGAAGAGAGCAGATGATTGAAGGTTCAGATAGGAGAAGAGAAGTGGGTTTGTAATAGAGGGAATAAGAAAGGAGGGTTAATTATTCACCAACACTTTGCAAACGGCTTACGGGGATCATTGATTGAAAAGAGGGGGATCGTAGATATACTGTGGCTGCAAGGAAACATGGACGCTGAAGTGGTGATTCAAACGGCCAGCAGAGGGTCCGTCGTGGGCACGGCAGCTGGTAATTGGCACAAAGTCATCGTGGAAAAACTGGACGATATGCTGACGGATGTCGTGGGTTCACTTGTGCAGTACAGATTTTAGACGGGTAAATAGTTGAACGGCGCCCAAGAGATTTATTTATTCACACAGGCAACGTTTTTAGCAGACGCTTGTGTGATGATGAGCGATCGTGTTCTCGTTCAACAGCGGTCCTCCCTCTCACTCGGCATCTCGTGTGCTCCTTGGTTCTCCCCTCGCTTTGAGTGGACAAATCTAAGAGCTCATGTGAGATACGTGCATCACGGCCACGCTAAACATCATCGGCTCATACAGCCTCAAATAGTAACGCGGTATAATCAGACGTGTGTGATAGTTAAGCTTACATCGACACAGGAAACGTATTCCACGTCTGCAGGGCCACACTCAATCAGGGTTTGAGGAATTAAGAAAAACTTTTTTAAAGCCAGAAAAGAGGAGAATCAGGTGTGTAGATACTCCGTCGAGGCTCTAAAGACCAAGCACACTCGCATGTGCAGCACACCAACCTGAAAATGCTCATCCTACTTGGGGTTTCTGCTGTACTTCCTGGCGCCACTGCTCACGGCAAACCAACCAGCAGACCAGTGAACCCAGAGACGGAGCTTGGCTCTTAATGAGATCCTCCTAACGGCTAATTACAGTGAGAAATAGAAGGGTATAACATGTGGACTCTGTCCCACCAGGGGGGGACTGTGTGATAGATGTTATCTAATATTTTGAATCAAAGTGCATCCATTACTGTATAAATGCAAACTGATATTATCTGGTCCCTCTGTGGTGTACAAGTGTAGTGTTATCCTATCTGCTGTACATCCTTTGCAACAGTAACATTATACAGCAGCCAGTAAGTCTGCAGACATGCAAATGCAGTTATAATAACAGTCCATGGTCACGGATTTCTCCTCCAGTAGTCTTGTGCCCACTAGAGCCTGTTCATCCCACGTATCAGAAGACTAAATGTGAGGTGAAATGGGGTCACTCATGGTAACATAACCACCTCTGCCTCTTTTAGCTCATTGTTTTGGGTTTTGTGGCTCATTTGCTGCTGCTGTGGAGACCAAAGCAGAGCTAAAAGGAGATTTAATATTGGTTGAATGTGTACTTTGCCCTGTGTCTGCTAGACAACAGTTGTTACTGATAAACAGGAGGGAGCCTTCACTTTGTTTCATCCGGGACGTTGACGTATCCAGTGTAACGCATGACTTACTTTTTATTTGCTAGCATTTCACCTTAAACTAACAACTAGCCAGCTGGCTCGAAAAAAAAACCAAACAACCAAACAAATTCAAGAATTTTATGAGAACATTTCTCCAGAGCCTCTGTTGCTTGAAACAGAAGTGTGTTTATAGTAAGATTATTTGCCTCCAAGCATATTTGAGTCCCCAAAATTCACATTGTGCGAATAAATTCTGCTGACGGTACAGAAAACAGCTGTAGTAGCGATGCACTTCATCACGCAGTGCTTTCGGTAAAAACTGGGACTTGTACGAAGGCTTCAGCTGTGGCTAAGATAAGCTTATTACAGCCTGTTATCTGTGACTCTGTGTATATATGAAGCTTGCAGTACGGACGATTAGCAGAGGGCCGAGAAAAATAAAAACTTGGGGATAAGAGAGAGGGAGTGGGAGAGGGAGATAAGAGAGAGAGAGAGAGAGAGTGGCAGGAAGGAAAAAACGAGCAGGATGTCAACTTCTGTACTCAAAGCCCAAACTCAGGCAGTGGGTGAGTGATGGAGGGGGAGGTGACAAGAAGTGGAGATTTAAACAAGGAGACTTACATTGATTCCTTCCCAGGAAAACTCGGCACGGCCGTGCTGGGCGACGGGGGAGAGGGGAGGGAGGAGAGGGAGGAGAAAAGTACAGGTATAGCAAAGGTGGGAAGAGAAGAAGGAGATTTGAAAGAGGGAAGAGGAGTTTTGGGGACATATAGAAACTTTAGTCCTGTATTACAGTTATTTGAGCATTTATGTTTTTGGATATTAGGGCGTCAGCAGTTTCCTAGCACGGGTCTGTGTGGAGTTTGAAATTTCAAAATGCGTTTTTCATAAAGGACACAAAAATAAAAGTCTTTTCTTTGATAGTTTTAAAGGCGTTTTTTTGTATTATCTTGAAGTACTTTATGTCTTTGAAGTCTTAAGTTTGAATAAACCTTGCGGCACGCTGCATGTGTTTGTGACACGGTTATATTGGGAAGTTTCATCATAATCCACGTCAGTGCAAAAGCACAACAGTTTCAACATTCGGTCTGCATGCAGGAGCTCACAGCAGCAGCAAGCTTGAGCGTTATTATTTACAGGCACTTAAACCAGTAAACTGTACCATGCAGATACATGTGCAGCTTGTATTTTAATCAGCTGAGTCAGAGTGTAGAGAGAGAGAGAGAGATGAGAAGCAGTTCTTGGAACTGCAGGGGAAGTATGGAAATGGTGTCTGCGTTGTTGCTTTGTGTTTAGCTGCAGCAGCCCTCTTTGTCCGTCTACACTGCTCAGAATGTTTAGGTAACCAATGGATACCATTCAGCTGGGACCCTGTTGCCGGGGGCAACAACAAATCTGATGGGTGGCCAGACCTGGACACCATTTATTGTGTGTCCTCGCGTACATACACACACACAGACACACACAGACGACCATGCATATTCATCATACTGTGCAACAGGCACGAGGGGGACGTTTTGGGAACTGTGGTCGCTCCAGAGAACTTAAATACACTGCTGTCAAAAGGGTTTGTCTTCTTTTGTATTCTTGTAAAGAGTTTCTCCACTTTAAGCTTGGTATCATAGTTGTACTACAAAGCCACAGATCACAGGCTGCTAAAGTTTCTGTCCAAGTTAAACGCCTGAATTTATCTCCCGACCTTACAGAGGTGACTCATGTAGAGTTCAGGAGCTCACTGGGATGTTTTATCTTTATAGCGTGTTTGTTTGTGCAGGACAGTAGCTGCTTTCTTAGCACAGCTAGGCATTTTAAGGAAAAGATTGGAAAAGATGGTTAATAAAAAGCCTTTAGTATTATGGGCTTTTACGCTGACAGAATGCGTTGAAAGACACTGTAAAGCTACACTGGGCCACGTCGCTCGTTGGTGGATTCATTGCAGTTGACTGTTGGAGCTTCACACAAAAGTCCTGTAATAGATTTCAGTAACCAACCCACCTACGCTACTGATTCTGGCTGTCAGAGAAGTGACCAAAGCCAACAGTAATAACAAAGTCATTACACAAATAGATGAAATCGACGGCATGTTGTGTGGGCAGGTGTTCTTCCCTTATTGCAGCCTCGGTTATGTGAATTCAGATTTTTGCATGAAAATCTAATCGTGTGCAGCTGTAGAGGTGCATCGTTAATTGCTGTGTGTTTGTGGCCGCGTTGAAGATATTAAAGAGAAAAGGTCAGAAGCCGTTTTCATAGGACGTTATTATCACTCGATTGGCTACGGACATAAGGTCAGCAAAAGAAACAAGCCAAATAATAATAAGAAAAATGCTAATGCGGTGATAACATGGCTGGTGGAAGATGGACAACCACATTTGAATTTGGCAATAAAAGAATAAGAACAGAAAGCAGCTGGAGCTCGGCCTCTGTTTTTGGATTTATTCATGCTTTAATCAGCAACTGCTGGGCTCAGAGACTCTATAACCAGAATATCTACATGAATGAATGTGAATTTGGGTCTGACCTCATTGCCCTGATTAACGTTTTTCATCTGGTGTCAAATACAGGGGACAGTTAGCTAATTGAAACCGCGGGCGAGCCGAAACCCGAAAGCTAAAATGAATTCCGTCTTCCTGAATGCCCCTTTCGCTTTCCTGGACGCGTCAATGTAATATTCATGTCAGAGATGTTTATTTTCATGACAAGTGAATGAGGAATAAGAATAATCCTCCCCTGAGAAAGCAGCCGCTGCGATGGCAGAGGGATTTATCGAAGCCTTGCACAAGTCACCCGTCGCCTTGTTGGGTTTAATGCCTCAGATCCACATTAACAAGAACAGGGAAACATCTGGGGAATAATTCATACAGATGCAATATGCTTCAGTGAAATTTCTTCTTTTTTTTTACCTTTATTTATTCACAAAGCACTTTTTCCAGAACAAACATGTTGTTCAACGCTCACTGTGCCGACAGACTAAACCAAACTAATTGAATAATGTCTTATTTAATCCCAGAAGCTAATGAACACGCTCAGCAGCGGCTCTGCAGCTTGGACTGAGGCACTTTCATCTTTCGACGACTACAATATATCACTCGCAGAGACCCCAGGCAACGGAGGAGGTTGATTAGTACTCATAAGAAAAATATACTCAACAGCAATATATTATTTTATGCTTATTAAATGTTTTTTACGCGGTGAGCCGTATAATCCTGAAATCTCACAAGCTGACCCAGCTAATCATCCAATCCTTGGTATTGATCGATGGCCCCCGTCACCCTTTGCTAATAAAATCATTATCACCGTGTGCTGTGGAGCAGAGAACTGCAGGTATTGCCGTCTAAATTATTCAGAAAATGAAGCACAACAGGGTTCAGGGTCAGTATGTAGCTCACATACAGAATTAATAACTGTGTGTGTGTGTAGGTGGTTTCAGCCTTGGTTAATAACGGTCAAGCATGTGAGGAGGCGCAAGTGGTGATAGTGGTGTCATCTGTGTCCTTGGACTGTGTGTGTATTATTAACGCAGCTTGCGTCAGAGGTCACAGGATTTGGATTGAGAAGCGTTCCTCAGCGTGTGAACGTTAAGCTCTCGCGGCCAGCCGAGGACGAGCGAGCGGGCGCCGTCGCCGTCTTTGCAACGTGCCTGTGTTCATATGTTGTGCTCAAATGGACTCCGTGAAGAATACAACAGCCGAGCTCGTCGCTGTGGCCTCGTCGGTAGTGGATTTTCCCGAGTCGAAGTGAGACGCGGCAGCATCCGTTCTCGACTCTAACGTTTAGCTCTGTGGCCTGGCTGGTTAAATCGGCTCATTCCGACGGACAATTACTTTCTATAATGGTGATTTTCTTCTTTCTTATAATGTAGTGTACTGTAGATATATTGGACAGTCATGCATACAATAATATATACAGCAATTATAATTATGTATATGACAAAAACGTTGAACTTAATCTTACAGTAATTAAAACAGCCGTTGATTCAAATAGATAAGAATCTATCCAGGGAGGCACAGGCATAGGAAAAACTTCCACTTTTATTTTTACGGTAAAAGATTTAATTTCATATTTATTTAACAGTACAGGTTTGGGGGCCCCTTCAGTTAAAACTTGGCTCAGCGGGACAATAAGTCGCATTAAAAGACAAAGTAGTGCATAATAGAAGGCAGTGATGAGGTTTTGAACTTACATGCAAGATAAGCAATTAATTAAAATTTTGGAGCTGTGGGATCATCTTGCTTAAAGAGCTGCTAATTTTATTTGAGAAATTCAGTTTCAGAAGCTCTTCCACTTCCTGCCGGGATCCATTACAGTTTTGGCATGAAAATGGAAAACATGTGGTGAAATATCTTGATAGTTGCAGCTTTCAAGGAAACGTCTTATCATCTTTCAGAAGCTCATTTTCAAGTTTTAAACCCTGGACGGAGGAAAAGCGCACTAATGGCGATAAATTAAGTCTTCGCTTCAGCTGCAGCTAAATCTCAGTCAGATCGCTTTGTGTTTTCCATCCTTTCAGTCAGACTTGTGTGAATTTGGAAGGCGTATATCCTCAGAGGAGATCTGATCGGAGCACTCAGCATTGATCCGACTTTTAGTGGAACCACAAACGGGCTGATGTTTCAGCTAATGTGCCTCTTCTCACTGAGCCTAATGCTGCAGGGATGTTTCCTCGGCGTGTTGTGTGCCAACGCGAGTCCAGCACGATGAGCTCATGCCCTTGATTCGCGTTGTTCATTAGCAAAACACGAGCTGCAGTTCTGCCATGTAACGTTTTTAAGGCTGCTGCTTTTCACATCTTACCTGTTCAGTGCAAATCAATTGGTTGTTCAAAAGAAGAACCAACTGATGGTCTAAGAATCTGTTTTTAGCCCTGCGTGGCTGTAGGGTTGGTAATGTCAGTCTGTTGGGCGGTCCGCCACTGTGATCCAGACCGATATTGGAAAACTATTGGATGGATTTGCATTAGATTTTGTACAGACGTTCATGGTCCCCATAGGATGAAGCCTGCTGACTTTTCCTTGTTTGTTTTTTACCGAAATGTCTCAACAACTGGATTGCTCTGAAATGTGGTGCACACGGTCTTTTATGATTTATGAAACTGTGCGATTCTGTTAACTCTCTATTTGTACTTTTATGTTCAGATCGCTCTGTGTCCAATCTTTTAGAATAATCTACGTTTCTAACTTTAGTATTTATAGTATCTTCTTACAGTCTGCAGTGTTTTGTTTGTTGCATCTGATCCAGAGCCCCCTGTTTCTGAGTCTGAATCATCTCTCTGAGCTCCCGTATTACATTTTGTCAAATCCCTCTCCAGCTGCTGGCCTCTCTCTCTCTGCAGGTCTATAAATTACGCAGAGGAGTAATGTTTGAGGGAGCAAACCAATCGAGGGCCGCCGACGAGATCAATGGAGCAACGCTTGATGAAAAATGAATTCCGCTACTGATTCCGTGGCCACCAAAAATCTGAAACGTGAAGTATTTCAAAGTTTCTGTTGATGGCAGGGGTATAGAAATCACATCCACCATTATTCACTCCAGGTAGGAGGCAGGTCAGTAGAGAGCAACAGGGTTTATGGGACATGTGTTCCTGATTGTAAGAAAGTCGCGGGGAATACAGTACCTACCACTGGCATGAGAAGGAGGCTGGAAGTTATTTCCATCTAAGCTGTAATTAACTTAGTAGTAATGCGGTGCTGTTAACAAATATACAAATGATACATATTAAATGTCAAATATTTATACCGTGATAAAACAAGTGGAGCATGTCGGCCTGCCAGCCCTTGTGTAGGAGGGAAGATGACAACGCTAAAGAAAGAAAGAAAGCAGCAGCCAGTGATGGAAAAACAATAAGATGGATGTCTCAGCTTCTGCCCGTCTCTCTCTCTCCTCGGGGTCCACAGCTGAGAGGTGATACACGGCTCGGTAATAGTCTGAGTCCTGGGGGGGATTCGGCTCTGTGGCTCTGGTGAGAGACTCAGCACACACACCTTCACGCACAGCCAGGCACGACAGTGCAGGCGCGCACACACGGGTTCGACCGATATGAGCTTCTGAAGGCTGACACCATCGTTTTCTGCCCCGTGTGTCCTCGTTTTATTTCCCTTATTTCTTTTTTTTTTTTCATCAATTTTCCTGCCAGATATTGAGGCACGTTGTCAGACGTGTAGTTTTTATTAATATTCTTGTTGTCTGCTTTCAGAAAGCCCCTGAAACAGCATTTAGACGCAAGACTGGGCACACTGCTTCCACGATGACCAGGGTTAGGGGTATTTTAGGGGGTATCTTTTAAGGCAGTTTCTTTTCATTCAGCAGGAAGAAACTTTAGTATGCGATACAATTCTGCTTTTTAAGTGAAGGAGTAATTCACCAAGCGCACAACCGTGTCCACAACAAAGTACAGTGTAGAGAGAAAGTATTAAGACAGTGACACCTTTGCTGTGATGTTTCTGTGCTGCAGCACATTGGATTTAATAACGAAACAATGAGCGCGGTAAAGTGCTGACTTTCATTCATTTTCATTCGCTTCCATTCGCTGGTGGACAGCGTGAGGACCGTAGCCCCCGACTCTCCTGGTCCAAAAGCAATCAGACCTCCTTCCATCCAGATACCTGGACCGTCTCATGGTGCAGGAGGGCCTTAGCCTTTCCCTGCTCACGTTGCATAAGAGACAGGCTACATCACAGGGCCGACACATGCAGGCAGACAACCATTCACACCTCGGCCAATTTAGAGTCTCTTAGTAATCTGCAACAAACTGAACCGGGGTTCTTCGGCCCGTCACTTTTAATATTTCAGTGACTGTCTGAATTCTGCGACTCACAGACGTCCCTGGTGATGATCTGCCAGACCTGTACGGCAGTCGGCTTCTCTTCATCGACTTTGATGAGTAAAATCGCTGGAGTTTCCCGTCAATTCAGCTAAATTCCAACGCGCTGGAGTGCAGAGGGAAGACGACAAATAAAAGTCACACTGTCCTAACACTTTCTGACTGTACGGTAAACACAAGACAACACAGACGCACCCAAAGGCTCACACACACACAGAGAAAAGAAAAGATACTCTCTCCACACAGTGAATTGTGTTTCGTTTTCAAAGTTTAGATCTGGGCGACCTTTCTCGAGTCCGAGGCCCGGCCGTCTAACAGCAGGAGGCAGTTCTGGGTGAGTAACAGCGCTTCTTTTTCTCACCTCTAACAGATTTGAGGAGACAAAAAAAAAAACCCCACCCGACGCTCTCACACACCACCATTTCCGTCTGGAGACTGTTCAGATGTAAGAGGAGAGCTGAGGACACCGGCGTCTTTTCTATTCGGTCACAGTGGCTTTCAGCAAAATGGGAAAGTAGATTGAGTTGTGCAGAAATGGCGGAGGCATTAAAACAACAACGAAAAAAAAACAAAAAAAAGATAATAGCAATTTTTTCTTTTTGTCTTTTTTTTTACCTGATCCCCATCTTTCCGTACCGGCACCGCATCCGCTGCTGGAGACAGAAACAGAGAGAGATGAATTTAAGATAATGTCATTATCACAGGTGCTTCAGTGGGCTGCAGCTATCGAGCCACGTGCAGGAAACACAGATGCATGAAAACACAAAATATGAGTCGGGAAAACGCAACTGCTTTGTCTCGGCCGTCAGCGAGACGAGGGAAGGAAGAAGCAGGAAGATAGAGGAGAGAGAGAGGAACACCGACAGAGAGAGATAACAGTACGTCAGACTGATGCAGCCTTCATCTTGCATGCTGAGGGAAAACTGGCAACGCTGTCCAGCATCTCTCTCTCTCTCTTTCTCTCTCTCTCTCTCTCTCTCTCTCTCTCTCTCTCTCTCTCTCTCTCACACACACACACACACAAACACGCCGTGCTAAAAATAGATCAATTATCCACGCCGAGCTCTGGCGCGCAGAGGGCACAACCAGCGTGACTCATGAAGGCCAGATATGATCCGAAGGTATATGATAAGAAGGGGAAGCCGTCCTGCTAGTTGCTGTCATAAATAATGGGGCGCCGACTTAGTGGTAATAAAACAGAAAACGGTGGCTGTCACAGACTGAACACGTCGCTCTCATACCTTCCTTTACATGATGACCTTGAGTCTGACCTTGCGAAAAGCACAAACGTATCCCAGCTAAATAAGCGTCCCCAGGTGTCCATGTTAACTCTGTTCAGCCTGACAATCAGAATTATTTGCTATTTTTTGTTTTCACTTCGCTATTCCCTCTGACGTCGTGCACTTTTTGCGCTAACCAGTCGGTGTCATTGCCAGGAGTCGAACGCTGAACGTTTTTGTCACGCTGATCGGAGAAACGTGACAATTTAAGAGACTTAAGTTCGCTCTGTAAGTTGATTTATCAACCTGTGCAGCTGTGTCCATCTCATGGCAGCTAGTCGCAGTTCTTACGTCGCCAGTTTTCTGACAAAGACGAGGCTCTGATTGGCTCGATTGTTTGTCCCGCCGGGTGGGGGGGGAACAGCCTTAACGTGTATTTGAATCGACAGCGATTCAGAGGTTTGTGATCCACGTCAGCTCTTAAACATGCCCAGTGATGCTAGTCCACTATTCATTAGTAAGAATAAAACCGATCTTTTCATTCTACACATTGTTGGTGATTCTTGTTGTGTACGCTCTGGAATCACATGTTTAAAAGACAAAAATGACATAATGAAATTTGCTGTTTTTCCCTTGAAAGTCCAAAGATAAAATATATTCCTGCAGAGCTCAGCAGATTAAATATCTAAATTGTCATTGTGGCCGTTAGCTGTGTTTCAATGCAGCGTCATTATTTCAAATGAATATTGTGAAGTGATCATAGTCATTTCCCTTTGTCCTTGTCTCTTGGTTTTCTCTTTCGTACAGTTTTGATGCTTCATTGGATGTTGTTTCAGTTCATTCTTTACGTGAAAGTTGTCACGGACTAAATGTGTTTCCTGGGTTTAACACAACAACACAGTCCGTGTTTGGACTGGATGTCAAAGCTTCTATCTTTGACGTCGTCTACATTCACTTTAGTGGATAACAGATATGTTTTTATTCTGTTAATCTGCGTCCACAGTTTAGGAATAATTGTTCCCCTGAAACTTGCCGGTCCGCGAACCTTTGAGCATGCTTTTCTGTCACCAGGCCCACAGGGTGTGAGGAGCACTTTTATTATAGATGGTGTAGACAGATAGGTAATCCCACACAGTCTGGAGAAAATGACACCGGGATTAGTGTATGTGTGTGTGTGTGTAGGTGTGTGTGTGCGTGTGTGTGTGTGTGTGTATGTGTGTGTGTGTGTGTGTGTGTGTGTTGGCGGTGGACAGATAATGAGTCGGCATCAGTGGTGGCTCAGGCAGTAGAGCGGTTTAGGTTTTCAGCGGAAGGTCACTGGTTGGATTGTCGAACTAAGCGGCAGAAGTCAGAGGAGAAAGTGAAGTAGAAACAGTCTTTTTTTTTTTTTTTTCATTTAAGAGCAAACCAGTGATCTCACTTTGAAGAATGCTGAAAATAAGAGGAGGCTGGCAAATTAAAGACGTGCACACTAATAATCTGCTTCAGAAGAATTCTTCAGCTTGCACACGTGAACGCATACCCAGAGGAACCCTCACACTAGATTTGAAAAAC
This sequence comes from Gadopsis marmoratus, assembly GCA_036023855.1. Taxonomy (NCBI): domain Eukaryota; kingdom Metazoa; phylum Chordata; class Actinopteri; order Centrarchiformes; family Percichthyidae; genus Gadopsis; species Gadopsis marmoratus. Next base: position 955 of record JAVQJF010035136.1, on the reverse strand, counting down.
TATTTGAGCTGGTTTGTTTGAATGGAGTCACACAGTGGTAGTTGATTAACGGTATAGCACAGTAATCGAAGTCAAAGATGAAGAAATGGCACCAAAGGCTGAGCAAAGTTAAAACACAAGGTGCTTCACACACGGTGAGATAATAAGACAGAACATGTGCAGATCGCAGAAACAACACATTCATTCATTCATTCATTCATTATCCATACTGCTTATCCCGAAGGGTCGCAGGGGGGGGCTGGAGCCTATCCCAGCTAACATTTGGGCGAGAGGCAGGGAAACACAAACACTTTATTTATTCTTCATTACAAAAACGAGCAAAGGGGAGAGGGGGAGCTACAGGGTGTATATTTTCTTCTCGCTCAGGTCAAGGTGGACACACAGATGTTGTTGAAAGATATCAGTTGCTGCTACTTACTGCAGCCTAATTTTGCATTCTGTACAGTAAATGATGGGATGAGTCAAGATGTGAAAAGAAAACAGCTGGGATGAAAACATGCAGGCCAGCAGGATGACATTTATAAATGCTAAGCTAATGTAGCATTATCGAGTGCTGTGGATGTAGCGCAAATCAAATGACTCAAATTTGACTAAAGCTAATATACATTTTGTTCAAATAAAGACTAAAACTAAAACTAAAAAAATGTGTAGAGGTATACACCTCATGCAGCTGGAGCAGGTGGACCAGGGCAGCATGCGACTGGTGTTATTGTAGTATTTGCCATTAGAAAGTGGTTTTCTTACCATCGTAGCAGACAAACGGTAATGCAGTGCTGCAGGTGTTATCATTCCATGTGCCATTATTTAGCATTTGTACACAGAACTCAAATCCTCCATAGTCATCAGGTTGACCAGAGCTCCACATCCTGAACCCGGCCTCTCCTGCGCCGTAAAACCCCTCCTCCTGCAGTGACCACCTCCAGCTGTTAATGTCACCATACAGTCCTGTCCAGAG
>JAVQJF010035131.1:0-17480 GCA_036023855.1 Gadopsis marmoratus | reverse complement strand
CACTTCACTGCTTTTATTGCATATGGACCACATCAGACCAGGTCCATATCAAAAACCACTATACACTTGGCAAATCTGGACCAAATTATCTAACATAGGCTAAATATTGTTTAAAACACAGTTTCAGATTTGCGAAACCTTTTCTTGGATTTGTGTAAATGCAAGAAAGTTAGATACAACTGCTTCTTTCACACATAGACCACATCAGACCAGGTCCAGATCCAAAACCACTATACTTTGTTGTTTATCAGTTATATTTTTCAAGGTTTTCACAAATCCAGTAAAGGTTTCATGACTCTTAAACTTTGTTTAATGAGTCTTAAACCTCTCTGGGATAATCAAGTCCAGATTTGACTAGTCTAGATATAGTGGTTTTGGATCTGGACCTGGTCCAATGTGGCCTAGATGTGAAAAAAAAAGCAGTGAGCAGTTTCACAAATCTGAAACTCTGTTTTAAACAATCTTTATCCTATGTAGGATAATCTGGTCCAGATTTGACATGTTTAAGTATAGTGGTTTTGATCTGGACCTGGTCTGATGTGCTCCATATGCAAAAAAAAGCAGTGAACTGTATAATTTTTGAATTTTCATAAATAGAGTAAAGGTTTCACAAATCTGAAACTGTGTGAGTCTCTGGCTTATCTGGGATAATCAAGTCCAGATTTGACAAATCTAGATATAGTGGATTTGGATCTAGACCTGGTCCAATGTGATCCATACAAGATGGTTGAAATGTCCCTTTTTTGCATTTTCACAAATGCAATAAAGGTTTCGCAAATCTGAAACTGTTTGAAAGACTCATTAGCCTCTCTGAGATAACGGGGTCCAGATTTGACAAGTCTATGTATAGTGGCTTTGAATCTAGGCCTGGTCCTATGTGGTCTAGATATGAAAAAAGCTGTGAAATCTCCCTGTTTTGTATTTTCACAAAGACAAGTGCAAGGAACGGAGAATCGGACGCTCAGGTGTGTAGGGGCTTGGGGTCAGGTGTGTAGGGGCTTGGGGTCAGGTAGGGGATTTACTGTATAAAGTAGACATTTCATGCACCACTTTTAACACAGAAACTCTTAGGGCGCCCGTGATGATATGCGCACTTTGACGTGATCTATACATCAAGCCCACACAGAACCTTTTTTTTAATGAGATTTTGTGTCAAATACTGTATAATAACTCGGAAACAAATAATAATAATGCAACATCGGGCCATGACACTGGTGCTCTCAGGTGTAATCGGTCAATAGGCCCTTAAGATACTCAACATGGTGCGCATGGCTGTTCGTAAAGAACCAAAGGTTGGTTTTGCGCTTTTTCTGTGCCAGGGAACAAGCTTTGTCCACTACAGTCAAGGACAAACAGACAAGTCATACGCACTCATAGTTCGGGTAGTATTACTGGGTTGTAGTATTACCTCTTGCGCTCTCGCCTGACAGTTAGTGGCGTTTGTTGTCTGTGCAAATGGAAAAACACATCATCCAGGTGTCCTTAAACGTCTGACGATATGAATGAATCTCTAAATTATACAAATCCACCCCCAAATAACATAATGGGATTTACACTGGTCCATGGCCAATCTAGTCTAGGTTATTGTCTGTCACCCTGGTGCTGTACCTGATAGGGGATCTGTCTCTTGCTAGGCACAGCAAGCTAAATTACATCATAACTCAGGACTCCTTTTGGATAAAATCACTCCAAGTCCGGGACCTCGTGCTGAAAGTATGTGGAAACCCCTAAATACATAATCATAAATATATATTGTAGCCTATAGCCAACGTTATGAGGATACTGCGAAGGCACGCTGACCAAGACAAGATAACTGGGCAGGTGCAGCAAATATATAAGCACAGAGTGAAATGACTCTTCTAAGGACAATGCTATGGAAAAAGGAAATGCGGTGTAACTTCTTTTCAGTGGGGTTAGCATGGAAAAGACAGAAGGGCAAGAGAAAAGCCGGCCGTAAGTAGCAATCTCACGTCCTCGGCTCGAGTGGTTTTTCAACAGCTACAGCCACTTTACGTCAGCCGTAAATGGATGACAATAACGATACGAGATAACAGAACACCAACGTTACTTTACGTAATTTTGTCTATCGGAAGCGGTTACATCCCGATAAAGTTTGATATTTCCAATTTGGCAGCCTCTCACTCGTCGCCACGTCTAAGCAAAGTATTTTATTAATACTCAGTGTCCCTCTGTCAGGCGAGAAAAGCGACGAGAGCCAGTGGAAGAAGAATTGCTTTTAGCCAGTCATTGCCATGGCCTCCGAAAGCGGCGATAGCAACATGGATAGAGAAATGATTCTGGCCGACTTTCAGGTGTGTCTCTTTTGTATGTCACAAATATGTTATTCAGTAGTTGGTAATTTGTTTGCCGTTGTTGAATTTCCTCTGGCTACTGTCAACAACGCTACACACGGACATGTCTGGCGTCGTAAACAGCAGACCTGAGCTGAGCTGTGCTTTCTGTGGCTAGCACACTAAGCTAACAAACTAACAGCTTGCTAACTTGATTCTGAAGGTAGTTATTAGCGCTAAGCTCGCTAACTAGATACAAGCAGCCCAAAGCTGCCGGTCTAAACTGTGGAATAATTTGTGTTTTGCGCTGGTTTCAAGTTTGCTTGCTTGACAGACAACCAGTTAGCTAAAAGGAGAGCTACGGCGCTCACGTAAATTGTCAACTTGTTTACACACTGCCACTTATAGTGTCAGGCTTTTAAATCATTCTCAGAAACCGTGTAACCCTTGAAGACACCAGAGTTTTAGCCCAAATTGCAGGTAGGATAGTGTATTTTGATGGTGGAAAATTCAGGCTAGCAAATGATGCTTCTCCTCCTAATTGGCAGTAGTTAGCATCCTGTTTGGTTGATGACCATGCTTATTGACATCAATACTAAAATAACATCCATCCTTCCCTTAAAATGTACACTTGAAAATGAACTGAAGGCCTTTTCTTTGGTCTCAGGGTTGTTATTGTAGCCTTGTGTTTCTTATCAACAAAAATATTTGACGTACAGGCAAGTGTACAAGTTAACGCTTAACTAACTTTCTTTGGATGTCGGGCTGAGAGTTGAAATGTCATTCATTAAGATTAGGACAGGCCACAATAGATGTATTGTTTAATTAGGCCATTGACACCATCAATTTCAGAATGAATTCCTATGTGTTTACACTTTATTGGGATCTGTTTCTGTTAAGTTTCTAAAGGAGACACCAGAGTTTATGGTCGTGTCCTATATCCTTAGGACCCACACAGCGCTACAATGCTCAAACATTGAGATAATACTTGCGTAATTTCCTGATGTTTGAGCTAATGATTCTATCTACCTTTGCAATGCGGTAGCAGCTTCATGAGATTGTGTTTCAGACACATGAGATCAAATATAATCAGAAACCTGGGGTACGGTATCCTAAAGTGATTACTGGGGTCAACTGATTAAGCATTGTGTCAGAGTTATGCTGCATGAGACAGATGCTGTGCACATAACAAAAACAGAATAAAACAAAAAACTAATTTCTTATAAATCACAATAGCAGTGATAGGTTAAAGTGCCATTACAAAAAATGGTACTTCAAATAGGCAAAAAAGCCACATTATGTATAGAATATTCTTCTTGTCTTCACAGCAGATATTGATAAACAAAAAGAAACATGAACTACGATATGATATATATGATAGATATATTGCACAAAAACATAAATGCCAGCCAGCAGACACCAAAATCAAATGAGCCAAAGACAGAGTTTCAGTTTAAAGGGAAGTTCTGGCAATTTCAACTGGGATCAGGAGCATCTCCTGATGCCAAAGACAACCGTTTGGATGTCTTTGGCACAGGTACAAATAAATACTGTTTCCACAAGGTGGGAACCACATAGCAGAATATGTTGCCTCAATTGCTCTGCGCAAGTCTTAAGCAATGTTTCTACACGTTTGTCTGGTTCTGGACCTTTTCGCACCTGCATGAGGTGATTTTTAATGCTGCTGGTGTCAAAGCTCCGAATTCATTGTCATTTTATCAGATTATCTGTTTGATTCTATTAGTTACACTAACCAAAATGTAAGGAAATCATGTATTTGGCTTTACACGAAGAATACAAAGAGATAAATCTAAGATATCATTAAAGCTATAATTGGAATTGGTGTATCCTGACCCATTTTGAAGTATTGTAATCCTGAAGGACATGTTTTGTTTATCCTGTTTTTCAAGGGTCAAGAGGACAAGGTATCAGGCAGAAATCAGGAAATTGGTGGCCTTCTTTTGATCAAGGCTGTTGTTCTCATGAAGGCTGCCACCATTTTAAATGTTGCAGTTATGGGTGGTAGCATAGTTTTTAATGTCATTAATTCTCTATTATCTATCACAATTTTTTTTATGTTCAGCCAGGTCAGAATGTTTCATGAATCAAACTGCAGCAGAATCTCACACAATGTATTTCTCTCTCGTAATACCCCTTTCTTTGTTTTTTCCTCTCACAGGCTTGCACTGGAATTGACAACATTGCAGAGGCAATCACTCTGTTAGAGCTTAATAACTGGGATTTAGTGGTAAGTTCATTATCTGTAGGCTTTGCTCTTTGACAGACGGGCTTAGTCCATCTAGAGTACAGGTTCAAGAGGCCAGTTAACATCCAATAACACACACTCTGTAATGTTGCTATGGCCAGATAATTTCTTCATTTTGCCCACTATGTTTTAAGTGGGTGGCCGGACTGCCACCCTCAATGCGGTGACTGTGAGAGAGAGTGTGTCCTGAAAAGTGGTGGTGGTGTGAATTTTGAGTTGAGAGACACTGTGAGAAAGAATATGTTTGTATTAACTCATGATAAGTCTGAAAAACAAGGAGCCCTTCACCACGCAGTGCATATTTGCAGGGGTCGGTCTATATTTAGGATGATGCTGGCAGGAGTTCAAAGCAGGCAGCAGCAGTCCAAGCAGTGGCAGGACAGACAGTGGGGCCTGGACTCACTGCACCTGTGAATCTGATGACTTGCAGTTCCTCTGCAGTAGCTGGTAGTTTTTGTAAACATTAACAAAAAATCTACTTTGTGTGTGTGTATGCTTGAGCAGTGTTTCCCCCAGGATATTGTTTAGCAGAGCAAAACAAATTGTTACTTCCACTCAGACAAACAATAGATGCATTCATTAATCATAACATTTACTGTGTGAAATACTGCCTTTGCTCTTTTCCCCTGAATGTTTTATTTCATGTAAGTGGAGGTGGTTATTAAGGTTAAAAATATGCAAAAAAAAAACGTTTGCCTGTTCACGGTTTCACATGGTTCCACTTATCAACAGGTGGCGGTAATGCGGCAACATACTCAGTAGTGTGCAAACAAAGGCGGGGAAGAAGAAGAAGACTGCTAGCATGTAAACAATGCAGGATTTAAAATAGTTTAAAAATGGGCTTTTCAAATGTTTTATGAGGAAAAAAATGCATTCAACACATTTGTTTGACCTCAGGAATACACAGAAGAAGAAGGGATATGATATGACAAACTTTATTTTGCTTGTTTTGCAGAGAAGTATAGTGAGTGTTCGAGAGAACTCCAATCAGTTGTCCCTTCTAACAAAGGCTCAGTGCAAAGCTGACAGTGGTTACTGTCATGCTTGTCCTTTCAGCTGTCTTTGTTCTGATCAGCCACTCTGAATATTCCATCATTCTATGACACATTTAGATTTTTTAGGTTTAGTCTGAAACCTTTTCAGCCAGCAAATACCACACACTCAACACACAAACACAATGTTACTGAATCAACCAAAATATAACTGGTACATTTTGCCCGGTTACATGTGTACTGGCTAATCGCCTCAGTCACCGTGCAGGTCCCATTTACTAAAAAAGAGAAGTAGAAAAAAATATGAAATTGGGATTAGTAAAACACTGGACCAGAAAGGAACATATTCAGGATTTGATGACATTGTGGTTCAACAATGTTGATTTAACTAAATTAAATAATCATTACTGGATTGCAGAGTTTAGTTTTATGATTGTGGTGAAAAGGTACCTGATAATATAACACCATTCTTTTTTTTGTTTTTTTTGCAGCAATTTTTGAACACATAGTGGTCCTGGTCTTGTTCATAGGGTGTTATAAATGTCTAGTCAGCACATGTCTGTCTTAAAGAAATACATTTAAAATATTATGTTACAATTTGCAGAGTTGTGTCTTTCCATACATAAAAAGCATTGCATGGCCAGTGGCGGTTTGGAAATGGATTGCAGTTCTTAGTGTCTTCTAAAATACCTGTATAGAAATACTCTATATGCTGCAATATCTACCAATCTCTTTGAAACATGCTCCTCATGTTTAGTTTACTGATATTTCTATATTTATTTTTTTTTCTTTACAGTTAAATGTGGGATAGCTTGACGTTTATGGATCCCAGAGCGCAGTCAGCTATTTTCAGTAGTAAAGAGTTGGCCATTGATACAACACAAAAACAACAAGAAATCTGCATTATATTGTCTTTTATAATTTACTTCCACTTTCATTACAGGCAGCCATCAATGGAGTGATTCCACAGGAGAATGGGATCTTACAAAGGTACAAGCCATGTTAACACATTTACTGTAAATCAGAAGATGTATCAGTTAACCTTGCATTGTCTCATGTATCATGAGACAATGAATATGAATAGTTGGTCTGGGAGTTGGGATATATGTCACGTCAATATGTGCCTGTGACGCTAGTGTGCATCTACAGTGCAGATTAGCACACAGAGCGGCTTTCAAGCAATGCAGGAAATGTGAAACCAAAGCCTGAGTGTATAAGCAGGAAACTGAACTCCTCACCACACTGATGACATGGCAATGTGAACTTGCAGGTTCATTGTGTCTTAATGTTTCCATTAACGTGACTGTTACCATGATTACAGTGGGCATAGTTTGTACACCACTTGAATTGTGCAGAACTGATTTAGAATACATTTTCATGATGAAAGAATATTTGGATGTTAAATCTTTTAAGTAAGCATTATTTAGTAGATAAATATCCATATAATGCTAACGTAGATGCTACCAGGTTATTGCTCCTGCTATGGTTCCTATTCTGCTGTTTTATAGAGGAACAATGTAAAAGGCACAGCAACTGCAAGGAAACTTTGTGAAAGAGTGGAGTTGTATATAGTTTCTGAATAGAAAAGATTTCTTAAGAGTCTTTGAGCCCTTCAACGGTTAGTTTATGCTCATGAATGCACTGAGCTGAACCCACTCAAACTGGAGACTTTCTGTTAAACCGTTTTATTTCTGTACACTCTTGTGTGCACATACATGCATGTACTTCAATGTGGTTCAGGCCCTTGGGCCATGAGAATATTGCTGTGAATGCAGGCTGGCTGGCAGTGTGACCAGCAGCCAACACATTTACTAAGTGGCTGGCACTGGTATTAGTAGGCTGGCGTTGCCCATTAAACAGACTCTGATGACGTGACCTGAGCTGGAGCCAGTTGGGGACTACGCCAGCACTCCTGTCTAAAATGCATTTCTGTTCTCCCTTGTGTTCTCTTTAGTAAGCAGGTTGGGAATTATAAGATGCTTGCCTTGTTGATCAGTAACCAAAATTCCTCAGGGCATCAATAATGATTTTCTCGTATGATGTAAAAATGCAGAATCCTCGGTCACGGACCTGACAGTTTTTCTGTGGGTGAACGGCTCAGCAGTTCCGTCTTGTTTTGGGACTGTCTTCGACTACACAGGAGAATAGTGCCATCTAGATGCAGGGCAGCATGGAGCTACACCCAAACAGCAACAAAAGACAATTTAACAGCTTTCACAGCTGGTGTGCCAAGTTCTCAAGGATATTTTTCACTTGTTGTGAGAGCTCACGCTATAAAGTAGTTTTATTTTCTCAGATGCATTCAAGGATTGTAAGGATCCTCAACATGTCTCTCCTTTTTCCTTTCCTTTTTAGAGTGAAATCTCTTGGTACTTCATCTCTCATTTGAAAATCACCTCCACAACATAACTTAATGTGTTTGTCACCCATTCACCTGTGAAACAGTCTATTTTATATTTTTTGGAAATTATCTCAGAACAGGTCAATATTGAGTGATTTCAAGAATGCAATTATTCAATATTGGTTTACTTTTTTCTTAGTCTCAGGAAATATTTTACTTAATTTTAGGAAAGATAAATTTGGTTTATTACTGATGTGGCTGGTGGACGAGACCGATATGTCATACCATTTAGTTGGGTTAATTTCCCACCCTATTGACCAGCCTGTTTGTGGAGGTTTTGTGACTGTTGACCGCCAACCTACGCCTCAGGAGAGTGGCCTCTCTAATGTGGTAGGCCAAATAAAATACAGCCTTTGTTTAAAAAAAAAGCCTAAGTCTGGCACTCTGTTCTTGGAAGACAGTTGCTGCCTACACTTCAAAGGGCACACTTTGTTCATGGTCAGGAGAAGAAAAGACATTAGTTACTGCTTTGTGTGAAACATGGGTCATCCAGCAAGCAAGCATCAAAGAGAAAAGCATGAAAACAGACATTGTAAGGGAGGATGGGAGGGAAAGCCATTTGTTGCTCGTATATTTTTCTGTCTTGCTGTAACCTCTGTTGGCTCTTGACCACGATGACAATACAGGCTAAAGACGAGAACAAGTTTGATGTGGCTACATATATTTGTGTCTGATATCATCTGTTATGTTTTGGCAATTTCTTCTGTCCACTTCCACACCATCAGTAACCTTGTCTCCTCTCTACAGTAACTTTTCCAGTGAGGTTAGCCAGGCCAGCATGTACGGACCTCCTAGCCAGTCAGAAGCAGGCGATGCAGCAGCAGGAGGTGCAGTTCCTCCCCCCTCTTCTTTGTCTTCGGCCTCCTCGCCGCCATCATCCTCGGCTTCAGCTTCTTGCCCCAGCAACTCCTCCTCTCGACACATTGTAGAGCGTCAACCCCGGATGCTCAACTTCAGGGTGGAGTACCGGCAGCGCTCTGTAGAATTGGTACTGGAGGAAGGCAGCACAGTCGGTGAGCACCACACACACTGATGACATGCTGTGCATAATACTCTAGATACTACACTGCCTTTTCATGCATAATATACGTTTTCCTCTGCATTGTTTTGCATAAATCTAATTCACAGGAGAAATCAAACAAATCCTTGAGACAGAGCTTGGGGTACCAATGTCCAAAATGCAGCTGAAGGGATGGAAGAGTGGAGATGTATCTGATAGTGTGAGTTAAAAGACCTTATAAATGTTTTGTCACAAATATGCAAGTGGAAAAGACACAATGGGAGAACCAAGAAAAGATAAACAGCAATGGTGATATGATCTAAACCTATAGTCTTTTATGTTATCTTTCTTTTGCTCTGTTTTTGCAATTTTACTTTGTTTTGTGTCTTAATCTAAATAAATGTGATTATTTTTACATTTCAAATTTTAGGTGCCGGTGTCATTTTCATCATTCGATGTATGTTGATTCCCTCACACTTCACTGTGTTACCATGTTATACTGTTTATATCCATTCTGTAAGATGCAGATCACACATCGCATATACTACTTTGTTTTAACACTGTTCCTGTAAAACCACATGTGTGTTTATCGTCAGCATTTGTGGCCAAGTGGAAATCGCACCCCTCGCCCTCATGGCCTTGGTCAGATCACCTCAGCTCTAGACATTTTTACCATCATTAGTCTGGCATACAGGCCTGCATGTTTAAGGTTTTTGGAGCTGGACAAGTACACATTCAGATGTAGTGAGCACAGATTTATTCCACATTTATGTCCACAGCTATAAATCCTTCTTAGTAAGTTGAACTGTTTTGTGTGTGTGTGTGTGTGTGTGTGTGTGTGTGTGTGATCAGACGGTGCTGAGAAGTTTACACCTGCCCAAGAACAACAGCCTGTATGTCCTGACCCCAGACATCGCCCCTACTGCCAGCACCAGCAACAACAGGTATTCAGCCCAGCACTCACTCTTCTTTTTATGTGTAATCTCATAACAAATCTTCCCATCCTGGTACACATACACCATGAAATACTAGTTAGTGGTATGTGTGCGGTACCTAATAGTGAACAGCAGGTGGCGGTCTATGTCCAGTTACGGAGAAGATGCATCCAGAATCCAGCTATCAAATACCATTTTCACTGGTATATTAAGAGACATTTGACCTGCCAGAGCACATTCATTTTCTCACATGCATTGTGACATTTTGAGAGGTACATCTACCACTGCAATATCTGTGTGTAGTGTAAATAATAATTTCCCCATCTTTGTTTTTTTAAGCCTGACATTGTTGCTTGCTGGAGGTTGTTTTGCATCTTACTCTTCATATACTGTATATGTTTCATATCTATTCCTTTTTTTTTCTCAAAAACACACCTGTCGTCACATTAGTGATAATAGTCATTGACGATAGAGATGTGTTGAGAAAGCGTCATTAAGCCAGTGTTCTCCACCCAGAGTGTGTTCTGCGCATTTCAGAATTGGGCCCGAATTAGCAACCTTTCCTTCTGAAATGTCAGGCTGCTCAGTGTAAAGTCAAAGCGGTAATACAATCACAGGTGGCAGCTGAACATGTGGATTCTCCTTTCGTCAGTGTCAGGTAAACATTGTCCAAAGAAGTCATATTTCTCCCTTCATTTCACCTGCGTATTGTAGGGTTACCAAGACTCTTCTTATTTTTAATTTGAGGATAAAAGCATTGGACTGGTAAAAATAGATGTATGTGAGGGTACATACTTGTCTGCGTGTGTGAGCTTGAGTTTTCCGTGCATCTCTGTGCATGTTTGATGAATGTCAGTCTTTATGCTATATCCCTTATTCTGATTAATGATCAGAGTGAGGACTATACATATATCACAATGTCTAGGAGCAAAACAGTTGAATTATGTACTCTTAATATTAGTAAATATTGTTGAAATTAATGTTTCCTCTTTACTGTATTAGTAGTTTGACATTAACATGGTGTTTATGCAAAAGGCTGCTGTCATTTTAAATTCTGAATTAAAACATTTTGATAAAACATTTAAAAAAAAAAATCAATCAACTTCCTGTTTAGGAGCTCTGTGGAGTAGAGTAAGGACACCCTGGGACACCTTTTAGTAACATTCTGTGATTGCCAGCTTTACTGTATCTCTCTGAATTAGTTGAGTTTAATGGAATAGCTCATGTTATCAAAAATAAAATGAGATCGGTTAATAATAGATCTTTTGACCATCTTCATTACCACTCCTCTTAGATACATTGCCTTTATTAGCGTTAGAGTTGTTTATAGCCTCACATATAATGGCCCTGGTTTGTTGACAGTGGATTCAAAATTAAAATTGTACTGTAACTCTCCCCACATTTTCTCATGTTAGCCGCCAAGCAAGCATCCACATGTCACCAGAACACTTGTAAAAGAAGTCATTTGGCAGTTTGCCGCATTGCCTGCTAGTTAGGCTAAGTGGTAGTTATATTGTGTTGGCAGCTAATGGCCCTCATCTCCCCAGTCTTCCCTCCCTCGCTCTCTCTTCTCTGCCTCTGCTCGTCTTCTCACTCCCCCACTAACTGCTGTGTCTTTTTAGCAGCACCGTTGCCATTTCTCCAAGTGTTATCGATATCATTTTGGGTGTCATGAGCTCATTATTCGGTGTCAGCTATTTTGGTGGAGGACAGTTGGGGCTGAATGGAGTGGGTGGGCTTTTGTGTGTATGCACATGCATTTGTGTATAAGTGTGTGTGTATGCCGGTGACCCTGCTGTCATACTGGGAGAGGATAGGTGACAGATCACAGAGTAGAGGGGGGAGCAGTCCCCTGTAGCGAGACCAGACAAGCTGTTGGCTTGCGGTAAAAATAAACTGTGGTCACACCGTAAATCTATGCAATTTATGTGCAGTGTGTGCAAATTTGTTGCAGTAGACGGAGCTCAGTGCCAGTAAAGGTCTGAACCTAAAGTTTGCAGGTAGGGACGCACACATTATTACTGCCATGCCTACTGCAGTTACTAATGTGTTTTGTTAAAGTGAACATTTCTGATCTGTTACCACTATCTACTTCTGCACAAATATTGAATTAAATTATCGTCCTTAATATTTCAGCCTCAATTATTAATTACAGATGCATGCCTCTTCCTACAATAAAAACAGTTGCGTCGTACTTTAGCAACTTACATTTCCAGTATTTTAAGTTTTTCCACTCTCAGTATTGCTCAAAGTAGTCAGTTACACACATTGTCTCCATAATTTGTCTCTTTATTACAAGAAATTAAATCAATAATTGCTTATTTGTTATTTTTTTGATACTGCTCCTAATATTTAAACTGTGAAAAATGTTTACTTGACTATACAATTGAAGACGTATTTCCAAAAGCCTTATCTAATTAAACCTGCCACTTCACTTCTCCTTATAGCAGGTAATTATCATCATCTAATTAGCCATGACTCCAAAACTCACTGTGTGTGTGTATGTATATATATACATATTTTATAATATAATTATAAATTAGTAATGTTTAATAAAACTAATGTTTATCTCATTTTCCTGTAAGCTGTCTATTTTTGTCTCAACTTAAATGCATGTTGTACATTACAGCTGTTAAATATCTATGTACGGTAGTGGTTGTTGGCGTTCAAAAATAAGGACTCCCATATACATACGATCAGTTTTCTTCACACATGACTTTATTGTTTCACATAGATCAGTTTCTCTCACAAAATTTTAGGAACGTGGCATATGATGTACTAAAACACAGCCAGACTGCATGAAAAATGTAATTGACTCTCCACCAGAAAGCTCCATTATTTGGGTTGTGTTATGCAAACAGCAGTGTAGAGCTGATTTATTTTTTTAAATAATAAAAAATATTGTAAATACAATTGTCAAATAAACTTGACACCAGGTTTGTTTTGCTTGTTAGATGTGTACAATTCCAATTTTGGTCATTCCTAGTGGTAGTATCAAACAAGACACTGTATGAGACAGCAATGGCTGACATGATTATAACTCCCATAGACATAAAGTTGCTGTATCACAGTTTATGATTAACTATGCATAATCTCTACAGCACACAGGTTATACAGAACTACGTTTTCCTACTGTAGTTTAGTATCTAGTAGTGAAATGCCACAGTAGGTAATTCTGTGATCTGTTATGAAACCAGGATAAATATCTAAAAGCGTAAGACAATGTGTATTTTATAGAACTTCACCAATATTCTCAGTTAAAATTATTATTTTCAATACGTTTTGAATGAGGGTAATGAAACTGTCATCTGAACTAAAGTGGCTAGTTTTAAAAGAAAGTTATCCACCCAAAATTAATTTTACAAAGTTTATTTGCTTCAAATTGTTGCTGAGTAAAAATGCAAATGTCCCATAAATGGTAATATCCCTGGCAATTACTTTGTAGAGCTTGGCTCATGCAGCACACACACCTAAACCAAACCGACTGATTAAATAGTGCTGCACTGTCATTATGATCCCGCTGAGTAAACTCCTCCTAGTTGTCTTGTTTGATTAGAAATAAATCTTGAGGCTTTGGGAGATTTTCCTTTGAGCACCAATCCATCTCAGGTAGTTATTTAGTTAGTGATGTGATGTGTAGTTAGTACTGCAGTGTTAAAGCCCAGTCTGAAGAAGGTTTTTCTCTGTGGCCATGTTGATGACTGCCTGTGAATACAAGAGTGTGTTGAGGAGGAGCTAATCTCTTGCATAAGTGATGAAGGCCTGATGAATATTTCAATGCACCCTGTTACCTTCCTCGATTATTCTCTGCTCAGCTCTCAGGAAGCATGTTTGCCAAGGAAAGGTTATTTTAATTTGAACTCTCAACGAAATTTGAAATTGCAAAAATGATTCATTAGGTTTTGTGTGTTTTTATTGCGGCTTCCTGGCCCCCACCTCTCCCTCTGTGTGTCAGCTATCAAGTAGCAGATTCACAGATGGCTTTAGGAAGATAGCTAGCTGGTTAGCTAAAGCAGCCCTGATTAGAAGTACCTAACAGTTAGCATGCTAATTAACTTTGGGACAAGATGGCGGACCAAAACAGAGCTGAGCCTGAAAGGTTTCGCATCCTCCTGCTTTGTTGTGGATGCAAAATATGGAGGAGGTAAGAAGACCTTGTGTGTACTTCACAACCTCCTCTGTATGTTTTAGAGGCCACGTGGTCAGTCGGCATGTACTCTCCTGGTCAGTGTGTTTTTGTGTAAGCAGTTGAAACACACACATGTTGGCAGTGAGTATGTATTAGTCTGTGAGAGGTTGTGGAGAGTGTGTGTGTATGGGTATTTGTGTTTTGCAGGCACATGTCACATTGTGTGTGCGTGTGTGTGTGTGTCTGGCAGTGCTAGTTTAATAAGGTCTAGAGTCTGCTCTGTGCCGCAGGGACTCACAGCTTAGGCGATGGGCTTACCTCAGAATGAAACCAATCTGTTTAGCCTGCTCTTCTCCCCTGCAAAATGCTCAATTTTCTCTGTCCATAAAGTTAAATGACATTTTCCTCCTGGCACCCTTATGCCATGTCAAGTACCTCCAGAGATGTTGCAGGCCGACCTGGATGTCACGACTGTGTGTGTTGAGTGAGAAAGAGACCTCTAAAGGCAGAAGCAAACACTGAGACATCCACATTTCAACCCCGTACTGCTTGAGGGTCCTGCTTCTAGGAGAACAGCTGCTTTGAAAACATCAGTGGTGAAAGCAGTCGAGGCAAAGAGATATTCAACTTGAAACATGGGTGTTTTGTTTATATATGAACCAGCAGGCCTCTTCTGACAGATGGGAAATGATAAGGAAATTACTCATTATGAATGGAACTTTTTTCCTTCTCTGAATGCGTGATTTTTTTTTTTTGAGCAGCTATATTTGTACTATAGAGCACACTGAGTGATTCAGTTTTTCAAAGTAAATCTTGAACAGAACTCTGCGCACACGCACACACACACACACACACCAAATGGCTCGTTGGTCTGCCATAAATGACTGATAAGATGTTCCTTCTTTGCTTGGAAGGACAGAGTAACACTTCCACTCAGTTTACCCTCTATCTCTGTCTATTTAGGAGTCTCACTGCCTGCCAGCAGTAGCTCGGGACTGTGTCCAAACATAATCATGATATTAGCTAGATCCTTATTTATGTGTCCCTACCCCTTTCATTTCTCCTCTCCCTCTCTCTATCGCTTTCTCACTCACTCTTACTCTCACACACACATGCACACGCATCTCTATCATCCTTCTGCTCAGCCCTATTACGTATGCATCCATCCTTCCCACTCCACACATTTCCAATCTTCCCCAGTTAGCTACAACAAACATTACATTTACATATTGATTTCGTAGTTTTAGTCAATGTAAATATGCTGTCATTACAGTAAATTTGAGCTTCTGTTAACATAAGCTCGTCCAGATCTGCGCAGATTAAGGGTGTGATTGCATAATTAATGTGTGCGCTACATATTAATTCCCCCATCCCTCTCTTTCTCTCAACTCTTCCTCCTCTCCTTGGGTTCTGAGCCCTGATTAAGTGCCTGCTTCGGCCCTTAAGCCTCCCATTGATATTCAGCCTCACAGACCCAGCGTTTGCTCAAAACGCTACTTAACCTCACAGCTTATTGTAAATGAAGCTTCCAAAAGTTGATTCCCCCACCTCCTCCTCTCTACGTGAAGCACACAAAGTGTCTGCATTTGCATCGTTCACAGCATCTCTGTCACCACCGTAGGCTACCGAGCGTGCTACGGTGCTTGTCCAGAACGTCTGACCCTTCAGGGTCTCTTGGACAGGTCGGGTCTTCACTGCCAGGTCCCTGCTCACAATGTAATCGCCACATGATAACCACTGTGAGAGTGTGAACGTCTCAGGCCAGTTGATACCTATAAACAGCTTGTCTTTTGCCCACCAGGGAATGTTGTTCATGCCTTGAGGAAACGCATTGGAATTATTTTCATTTTTAACATATTACGATTGAATATATTAATTTATAGATAGATAGTTTACGGGTCCAATTATTGGAGGTGAGATATAATGGTATGTCACATTAGTTTTTATTAATATTCCTGTGAATTTGTCTTTATTCTGTTTTAATTATCAGCGTTGTACTACTGTGAATTTCAATTAAAATGGAGGAATGTTTCGCCATGTTAGAACTGATAGAGATAGTAGCATAGTTTAAGAGCATTACATAGTCTTCAATTATAGAATCATCTTTGGTCATTGGCACCGCTTACAGTAGCCTGTAATTGATATCAACTGATATGAATTGTAATTGTTATGACTATAGTCAGTATATAGTCATGTTTCAGCACATAGACAGGCAATGAAATATCCAAAAACAAGTAATCCAGCAGCATCTGCTGTACAGGTAGTGTATCGTGATGCACAATAATGGCTCTTTATCATTTGTTTTTTGGCTTGAGAATGAAAGTAGTTGCTGTGCTGGTCTCTAACATACAGCACTGACCACACTTTGAAACAAAAGAGAACTTTTGAAAGCCAGAAAACAGGGTACCTGCAGCAGCAATTATTGAGTTGTTGGTGTCAACAACCTTACCAGACCTTGCTTCTAATGTGGTCAGTTTGTGCTACTGTATGTCACAGTAAAATCTTGCTTATAAGGGATCTTTAGGGTTTGTAGTTATGTTAGTGCTGAATGCTCTCCTTGGTTTGTTTCACAGTAGCTGCCAGGTTTGTTAGCAATAAGGCAGATTGATGGACTCCACGCTGTTACTGTGCAGGTGTCATAGCTGTGGTAGCCTGCTGTGCTGAGTGCAGCTCTGGCCAGGCTTGTTAAGACACAACCAGTGAAGTGGGCGACTAGCCCCCACAGGAGGCGCCCACCTCCTTGTGGGCCAGCAGGCTACCCCTAGTTGACAAGTTTCAGCTTGCCCTTTACTTGACTGAGTCGTTCTTAGTGATAATGTTTGTTTTTCTGTGCCCCCTTCTTTTATTCCTCTTGCACCATTATTCTGCACCATTTTTTACATGTTCCTTTTCTGCATCAGTTTAAATTTTTTTGTCTTTCCTTACTGTGTTTATTCCTACTTACTGTGTTTTCATTTTTTCCCCTCTTCATTCAGTGCTCTCCAAGAGTCATTAAACCAGAACTTCCTGCTGGTCATTAGCCACCGCGAGGCCCAGAGGGACTACAGTCTGAATTTTCCCGGCTCCAGAACCATACAGGAGGTATGGTAGAAGCATGCACGCAGGACCATACAGGACATCAGAAAGTCAGTTTATGTGCCCAGACACGCATAAAAGCTCCCAGTAACTCACTCACAGGCTCTCACATACATATTATTGTACCTGATAGTTTCCTGTAACACTGCTTTCTTTCCATTGGCCAAACATTGCTAGTCTATCTCAGCCATCGATTCATTATTCATCACAAATGATCACATTTCCGAGCACATAATTACTCTCACAGCTGCGGTCTGGTACAACCCCCTCTTTTTCTCCCCACTCCTCTTATGCTGCGTGTGTGTGGCGGCCGGGGGGCGGGGGGGGGGGGGGGGGGGGGGGGGGGGGGGGGGGGGGGGGGGGGGGGGGGGGGGGGGGGGGGGGGGGGGGG
>JAVQJF010035130.1:0-17398 GCA_036023855.1 Gadopsis marmoratus | reverse complement strand
AATATCCTACATGGTAATACATTGAAGTATAGCATCAAGGGTCTGCTGCTCTGATTGCTTCCCCACACGAGGTCTTATACAAATGTTAAGTGAACAACCGTTGGTAGAGAGCAGGTATCTCAGAATCCCCCATCTGATACTGTGAAACAGACCATAGGTGGAACTGGGTACAGGTTTGAGTCTAGGATTGATTAGTTAATTCAGTTGTTCTCTTTGGCACTTTTCAGTAAGAGTTTGAATAAAACTACCTTCTATTTTTGTAAACATTGGGTTTGATGAGACCTCAAATTTTACTGATGGTAAATAAACCTGCCCTCCTGACTGAAATCATAGGGTAGTTTAGCAAACTTACAAATGCCTGCTTCACTAGTTCCCAATCTGTTTGTTGGTCAGGAATCTGAACCGGCAACTTTCGGCCTAGTTGCCCACCCAAATATAGCAGGCTAGAACCGGCACTGTCACCATCACATCTGTCTTCGTCACCATCACATCTGTCTTCGTTTCCGAGGCTTCCGAGCAGCGCACGTTCCTGTGGGAGGAGTCTCCTCTAACACGATGGGCGTCAACACTTGATTGGCTCCATGAAGGTGAAGGAAAAAAAAAAAAACCCAGCTCTGATCTCAGAGCTGTTTCCTCCTGCGGTCCGTCGCTGCCGTGATAACAGGCGGAGCTGAGTTCGCCGCGATTAGTTTTTTTTTTTTCTTCTTTGGTTGACTCGCTTGTCAAGACCCGCAAACTAAAGAAAACCGAGTCGGCCGATACACTCACGCGCATCCCGCGGCGGCTGACGCGGAGGGTAACACCGCGCACGTGCACAGAGTCCTTCCCATCCCATCGCGCCGACAGCTCCGAGCCTCGATGCGCGGCAGATGTTCCGGAGGATGTTTGGGAGGCTGCGTTGTCGCCGCAGTGGCGCTCGTTGCCGTCGTGGTGGCGCCGCTGCTGCTGGAATGTACCACAACATGTCAGGTGAGCTGAAGTGGGGCGGCGCTCCCTGCTTTCACACGACGTCGCGGTGGCTAAACTGGCGAACCCCTGCCTGTTCTCCCGAACTCATGCTGTCTTTCTTCCTTTTCTTTGTTTTTTTTTTTAGATGGGAAATCAAAGCGGTACGTTTTCTAATTAGCTTCTCACCACGTTGGAGGCATCGTTTCGGTGACTCCTGCGCTAACTGGCTCCTCTCTGTCTGGACAGATTATGTCGAGGGGGGCTGCCCTGTGAAACTGACCCCAGGCCTGCTGCAGGAGTCTGGGGATGTTTACACCGAATGTGTCACCGTCCGTGTTTGGATGAAGGCTGCCGGTATGGAGTCAAACCAGAGCCGCAAAGTCCATTTTGTTCACCATAACATTTCATCCTCTCTAAAGCTGTCATTGTCGCACGTCTGACAAAATGCTGAAACGTATATGTGTTTTTTCCAGACTTCGGTAAGTCCACGGTGATTGAAATTCTCTCCCCAATTAGAGAGACATTTAGGCCTAAAATGAATAAAGGGATAAACAAAAAAAAGGTTAGACAACTTCTTCTTTCCACCTGCCCCCCAAGCCCTATGCAAAATGGCATCAGTGTCACAGTTCATCATAGTTCAAGAAGGTGGCGCGCAATGGTGTCATCTATTGTTCTCTATTCTCTCTTTCTTAGTTTGACAATAAAGGAAAACAAGGCGGCACCAGAGTCTGGTGTGACAGGGGTGACGATACGCGTTTTGCAGTGGTAAGGTGACATTTCCTCTTTTAGGCTCTTAACACACTGAAGATGGTTTTATGAAGATAATCCTGATCATTTTTCAGTGGGAGTTGGTGCACGTCTGTGTCGAGGCTGACGCAAATGATGTTGTTTCTGCGTCCTACAACACAACATCGATGAGCTGCACTGTCAGTTACAAAGTACCAGGTAGTGTGTTTAGGCTTTCCGGCATCAGGCCTGATGTTTTCATTTCATCTTTCCTTTCTGCTACAATTGATCTTCCTTAGCTTCTTTCATGCATTCGTCCACGATTATACCTTCGTCTGAAGAAGCCTGTAGCACAAAGGCAATGGAAGAGTCTTGTGTGATATATCCTGCCTCAGATGGGTGACAAATTAAATTGGACGGGAACAACAAAGTGTCTTAGGAAGGTGTTGGGCCTCCACGCTGGAGGGATCGAGCAGAATTGCTTTAAGAAATATTGAAAAAATATATGTCCTCCATATGTGCCCATTTAGGTTTACGTCAGGTGATTGGGAAGGTTGTAGCATATGATTCACATAATAATTTCACACTCATCAAAACACCTGCCAAGCGGTGAAGATCATAGCCTGTAGCAATTATTATTATTTTCTTTCTGTGTGTGACTTAGATCCCACACCGGACTTTAATCTGTCTGTGAATCAGTCCACTAAATCCATCACTGTCACTGTGGGGCCTGGAGACAAAGTCCACGCCAAATGGTGCTACCAAAAAACTGAAGTGAACTGCATCGGGGGGGCACTTTCCCCACGAATTAGTGTAAGTGTCAGTGGCACATTTATCTGCATATATGCACTTTTGTTTTGTACACACTAAAGAAAGAAAGCAAGATTGTTTTTTTTCGATAATGTAATTGTGTGTTCTTTTCAGATTGATCCATCTCAGTCGCAATCAGCTGTTCTTAACGTCCCTTACCTGCTGCCCTGTTTGTGCGTGGAGGTAATTTCTGCCCCAAATACTTTTTGGATGCAGGAAATATTTTGTTGAATCATTCTGGTTTTCATGCCCGTACATGTTGTGTCTGCCTTGACAGGTATATTACACCCATGGTGATGCCCAGCGACGTAAAAAGTGCCTATTTGAAAATGAAACACTCGCAGGTGAGTGTGACGGATGATTTATGAGTCAGATTGAGAATAAAAACATTTTGTAGGGACTTTTTGTTATTTTAATTGACAACTGAGATTCACTGCATTCATTCAGACCAGAAATCAAGAAAGAGAGACTATGTTTTAGATCTTGTTACTGTTCGTAGCCTTATCATTTACTGCATGTTATTTCTGTGTCCATTTCTAACACGACGCACAACCGCACCAATTTAGAGGCATTTAAAAATGTGGCCAATCTAACGTAGGATTCTGCAGTGTGGGATGTTATTCCATTCCTGCAGATGCGCCAAATGAATTTACCGGCCACATCTTCCAATGTTGTGAACACGGGCGTTCCACATTCGGGGCATTACAGGAAATACAGGAAAAGAAGCCATTTTTGTAGTAACCTAAGCCTTGAATCTAGAGCATTTTAAATGTGACCCATTTAGCCATTTTTCCAGCTTTGGGGGAAGAAATGCATCTAAACATCTTTCATGTAGCACGTTCTTATGCTTCAACGCTACACTGCTGATCACAGGGCTTCCTGTTACTTGCTACAGGTTCAAAAATACATAAAGAGGAGAACACAGCCAAGCAAAGGTGTTAGAGGAGGTAAAATATGAATTAATTATAGACACAGACGTGCTCCGGTTTTGTTTAGAGCACAAATGTTTCAGAATTATACCATGAGAAAGACTTAATTACCTAGTGGTATCTAGCCATGCAGATAGTTTTGGCTTAATGTGTGTCAAGGTATTAAGAATGTTTGTGGTGCTTCCAGCACTGAAAAAGGACTTTTGAGAAAACTCTCAAAAACAATGTGTTTAAGACAATCAACAGACCTCATTTTGTACAGTTTTCACTGGAACAATTTCCTTCTTTCAATGGAAGTACTACCAAAGAAAAAGCTTGAGGTTTTCAAATGTTACTTTTTAATGCTGTAAATGATGCAAATTTAAAGGAACAGTACTATATTTTGGGAAATACGCTTAATTGCTTTCTTGCCGAGAGTTAGTAAGAAGATCGATACACCTCTCATATCTGTACAGTAAATTTTAAGGCTACAGATTGCAATCAATCAAGTTAGCTTAGCACAAAGACTGGAAACGGGGAAACAGCTAGCGTGGCACTGTCCAAAGGTAACAAAATCCACCTATCTGCATACCTTAAGCTCATTATTTAACGCTATATATCTTGTTTGTTTAATCCAAAACAAAAACTGAAGTGTAAAAATTACAAGTTATGGTTGGACAGAGGGTTATGTGCTGGAACTATATTGGTGACTTTCTGGAGTCTCTGCTGGTTGCCTGGCGACCTCACGGTAACGACAAGGCTCCAGGAAGTCATGGCTCCCAGACCCCTCCCTGTTGACGCTGTTTCCTGTTTGTATGTTAAGCTAAGCACCTGGCTGTAGCTTCATATTAAATGAGCAGATGTGGGAGTTGCATTGATCTTCTTATGTATTAAATTAAAATCTGGTTGGTTTACCACAGCTGCAGCCCTGTATTAACCACAGTCAGGCACGCTGTTGTTGTCTCGACAGATTTCACAGATGTGTGGCTTTCCTCTGAAGTCACACTGTATGAGTCAAGTATCATGTGGACATCAGAGTGTCCTGACCTGAAGATCTCTGCTTCCCTCTGCTGGAGGCAAGACAAACGCCTCTGCACACCTGTACTCAACTCCACATTGGAGAAGGAGGAGAAAGGTGGACCAGGCCTGGTAAGTTTGGCAGGACTGCTGGTTGGTATTGGTGATAGATTCTTCATTTAAATTGAATAAAGCTATTTACACCCACTGTGTCTCCTCAACAGATATATAACACATACGCAGTGGACAAACACCCTGATATGTGTGTGCAGGTGAGAATTAACCAAATGTGCTATAATTCAAATATGCCCTTTTTTTTTGTTGCATATTCACATTTCTGTGTTTCATTTTTGCAGTTTTCTCTACAAGGCAGCCATAATTTCTCTTGCCCCTTCCAGGCTGGTGAGTCAAACAGGGCAAAAGAAACGGAAGTTTATTTTGCTCGTTGTTTCTGTCTGTTT
The DNA here is from genome assembly GCA_036023855.1 of Gadopsis marmoratus. NCBI lineage: Eukaryota > Metazoa > Chordata > Actinopteri > Centrarchiformes > Percichthyidae > Gadopsis > Gadopsis marmoratus. The sequence goes on along the minus strand of JAVQJF010035130.1, from coordinate 12,528 downwards.
TCCATCTCTTGACTCCCTCTCTCCTTGTCCATCGCAGATATGCCATCATGGGAGGTGTATATCGGACCGGGCAGGCAGAGCGTGTTTTTGTATCTCACCTCTTCTGTTGCTGCAACGTTCTCCGCTCAACTGTGTGTCCTTAATGAGAAGGGGTGTACACCCATGGGGAAGGTCCATTCAGTAACAATGGTAACCATACACATGTGTTTGTGAGAAAGAAAGCTAAAGAGAGAGAGAGAGAGAGACAATAATTGTATTTTTTTCTGTTAATGTCAGCAAATATGTAACGTATCAATTTTACAGGATGGGAATACTACTGAGTCGAGGATAAATGTGCCGCTTCACTTTCTTGCTGAGAAGCCGTGTGTGCAGGTAAAGTACATGCCATGACTTTATGCAAGACTGAGAAAGGTGTTGGACCTGGTCTGTTATCTTTCCTATCTTCTTTCAACTCTTTCATCTGCAGGTGTGGCAGTCAGATCCTGCACTTCAAGGTAGAAGAATTCTGTGCCCGGAATGTGAGTGTACACACAGACACGCACACATGCCCAAGTGTACCAACGGCTTACCGGTTCATGCAAGAATGAATGCATGTGTGCACACAACTCCCACAAAGTAAATTCACATTCTGCCTTTTCTGTGCGCCTACAGACACGCACAACAGATGTGGCATATACGCTGTGGCAGCTTTGATATTTGTGGTGGTTGTTGCATTACTGGGAATTTTCATCCACCGTCTTGCCAAGAGAGGAGCTGCAGGTTAGTTCAGTTTCCTCATTAAATTCTAGTTCAAGGCACTGGTTAATTTAGTCTGAATAATCATTGTGTCTTTTGAGTAGTCACGCAATGGACTGCAAAACACACGGTTCAGATCGGTCCACGGAAAAAACACAACTCTTCCTCTTGTCACTTACTGCACTTCTTTCCCTATTGCAACGTACATCCTTGATTCAACATGCCCCAGGTCATGTGAAAACAAAACAGCTTTTTTAAATAATCAAATGAACCTTCAGCGCTTCAGAATAAAATGCAGCATGCATCTGTGTTTTCATTGCAAGTCTGCATCGAGATTTAGGAAATTTCCTGATGATGTGTTAAATTTACAGTCTTAAAGGAGCAATTTAAATTCAGCCCACAAATAATAAATGAGCTCTTTTATTCTTCCATCTTTTCCCATATGTCTAGGATGGCTCTGGATCCAGAAGCCAGTGTTGCTGGTTTGCTCATCAGAGCAGTCAGCCCATGTCTCTGCCGCATGTGCATTAGCCTCAATTTTGCAGGGGGAGCTAAGTGCCACAGTGCACATGGCTTTGTGGGGCCAAAGCTCTCGGATGCGGGCCGGGGCTCGGACTGGAACTGGTGTGGCAGATCTGGGTCCACTTCCCTGGCTGTACGGGCAGTGGGAATCTGTGCGTAATGCACAAGGAAAAGTGCTGATTATTTGGAGTCCTGAAGCCAAGAAGACCCATGAGAAGTGGAGGGGGGAGAGGGCAAACGTGGATAAGAGTGCGAGAAAAACGGAAGATTGCAGTGAAGCAGAGGTGAGACATCAGAAAGTAAGAGCAGAGGTGGAAGAGGATTTGAAAGTAAATGGAAGAAGCCTGGGAAAATGCAAAAAAAAGAAAGCTGCAGGAAAAAAAGATTGTGTTGAATTATGTGATGATAAAGGCTGGTACCCCCAGAAGGAGCCCTCTGCAGTGATAGCACCGGTGTTTATGGCTGCTCTGGCCTGCCTAGAGGGGGCGTTGCAGGGTTGCAAAGGTCAAGGAGTGGCTTTTGTCTACTTTCAAGGCCTTTGCCACAGCAGGGACATCCCGAAGGCCTTCAGAGGTGTCCCTCGGTATTCCTTACCGCAGGATTTCAGGGGTTTAATACAGGAGCTGGGAGGGATGAGAAGACAGACAAAAACTCTTTGGTGGCACTGCTGGCCCGGACTCATGTCTAAAGTGCTGTCAATATGGCTGGCACGGCAGCTAGCCCAAAGACTACAAACACTGCTGCCTCAGACGCAGAGAAAGAAAACGCAAGGGCCAAGCGTCGCATCATCGCCGAAAATGATGCCGGAAAAGACTCGGAGCGGGTTCAAGTTGCCAGCAGCAGCCAACATGGCAAGGCCAGGAACTGTACAGGAGCATGAGCCTCTCCACGGGTCACCATGCAGAGCAGAGAAGCTTTAATCTCAGGTTTCACGTGTCAAATGGGGACAGACTTTTGTTCTGCTGGAAACACGATGCCTACATGAGACACAGGAGCTGGTATTCCACTGTGAGCATGTCGGGACCAGTCGCTTCACAAGAACTACTCATTACTAGGCACCATCGTGTCAGAAATGCCACTAAATGTTTTGCATATTAGCGAACACCTGTCTTATCTCTGTACATATGCTAACTGGATGCAAATATACCTCATTTTCTTCATGAGTGCATTTAATGCTTGAAAGTGTTGCGTGCACAGGTGAGGAACTGTATGGTCACTGTTTATAGGGAGTTGAACATTTGCATTGGGTTTTCTAAACAGACGCTGTGCCAAAGCTGTGCCAGGATTTCCAGTGTAAACAAGTGCAACACATGAAAAGACCAAATCACTTGTATTACGTGTACTTGACTATTTGGCCGTTAAAGTGTTTTGCATATTATATTACATATAGACTGTCTGCAGCTCTATTATAAAACATTTGCACACATACTACCTCCTAAAACAAATTATAAAGAAATGTTTTTATTTGCACTTTTTTTTAATTTATTCAGCAAACATTTAATTGCCCCTTGAAGTAATATTTGCTCAGTGTCTTAACCGACTCCATAATGTTTTTCCTGCTTCCATGAACAATGTTGAGATATTAGCCTAACACCGTTGGTATTACAAAATGTTGTATAGAAAAGAATAAATGCTTTTTAATAATAAAAAAGATTTATGTGTAATTACTAAAATGGCTTGTGATGACGAGACATGACCTGGAAAACCTGCGATTTATTTTTTCATGACTGGAATCTGTTTTTTTCTTTTTTTTTTTTCAGCATTCAGAGTCGCTCCTTTTTATGAGCGTCATGTGTTTTCTGACAAGGCTCCAGAACTCTGGAACCAACCTTCACTGCAAAAAAACCCATTATATTCAGTTAAGTATGAAAAGGTTAATCTCATGTCAGGAGAGTAACTTACTCTGATGTGGACACTGAACTATTGAACAAAATTCTCCTAACCTTTCTTAGGCCGACATGAATTTCCATGATGTGAATTCAAGTGCGGCAAAGTCTTGTTTATTCTGTCAATACAGTATGAGTAAAATTTTTAAGTGCATATGAAAATTGGATCCCCTACAAAGATAACTAACTCTAGGTCAGTGTTGTCATATCTGGAACGGCTTTATGCCCTAAAATAAAAAGCTGAACGCAGAGTTTGAGATTATGTCCCTTGGACACGTGGTTATCATGGAAACAGCCAAATATGTTTGAGAGCCACAATGATTTGCACACAGTCATGGCCCTAACGGTCGCACAGAGTAAAGACAGGTGTTCGGGCTCCATTATGTACAGCAGATAAGCAAGACATCTAATTATAACCTACAGCAGTGGATTTAACTGACCTAGCTACTCGCATAGAAGATAATGATTAAGCACGCTAACTGAAAACATTCAAATGACTGCCTCTAGATTAATATGAGCATGGTGGTTTACAGTTAATTTGGCCCTGGGACCAAATGGTGACAGGTTACATTCCTGCAACAACAATATGTCCACTGAGAGCCACATGCTGTTGAGCAACACACGGAACCACCGCCGACTTGCTCCCTGTAAGAGTTTCAGCTGGATGCTTCAGAAGAAATGGCTATGAACAATGTTGGCACATTGTTAAGAGAACTGACATGAGGCCCTGACCTTTTCAGTGTCGCCGCCATTGTTTGAGGATTGATAACCTAGAAAGCCACTGGCCTTATCTGAGGGGTTTTGACAACATTCTGCTTTGTCACCTTACAACAACCTGCATTAACACGTTTGTTATGGCAGACTGGATCAAGCAGATACTTGTTGCCTGCACAGCGTCCTCCTCGGACACGCCCCAACGACACCTGAGCTGTCAATCACCGGGAAAAGACTTGGAGCCAAAACCCCGGCAGGATCACAGCTGTGGGACAAGCCCTGGTCAGCGGCCCCTCTGAGGAAATACCATTGTCGTGCCGCGCTGCCGGGTGCGTTTCAGGTAAGAGACGTCCAGCTGTGGAGCTGGAACCGTCCGCCGCAGAGAGGCGCCCTGAGCCCCGCCGCAGAGAGGCGCCCCGTGACCGCCGCAGAGAGGCGCTGACCGAGAGATGGCTCTCGCGCTGCCCCGCGTGCCGCACGTCTCCCCGCTGTCACTGCTGCACCTCTGGCTCTTTATGTCCGCGAGAGCGCTGGAGATTAGCGAGCAAGACGCACGCGGACTCACCTGTAGCGAGGTAACATCATCAGATCCTCTGGTTTCTTTGAGAACGGACTTTGGAAACCTACCTACCTAGATGGCTATAATATTTCAGTTTTTTTCCTATTGGTATATTATGTAGTTCGTAGTGAGTTTTTATTTTAATATATATATATATATATATATATGTATATATATATATGTATATATATATAGGCATTATTGTTGTTTGTTTTTATTGGGTCATTCTCTTCTATTATAAAAGGTGCCCTTTAAGACAACAGCAGAGTAAATATTCATTTATCGGTTGTCTGTAACCTAGTTGATCTAGTTATAAATATTGTTGGGACTAAATTCGGTGTGTTACCACCTTTCTTTACCGTCTAGCCAATTGATAAATGCAGAATAATAAAAAAACATAGTGTGCAGGCCTCAGGGTTTTTGGGTGACTTAGAGAGAGATCAGAGTTTAATGTCCATTACTTATTTACTATTGTGCCTGGGCATGACACCCTACTCCACTGCTCCATTTCCAAGTTGGGTTGCTGCAACTTGAATTTTCTCAGAATTGTGTTTCAGAGGAACAATCAGTATACTATCAAATACACTTGCAAGCACATGTGGCAATCCAAACTTTATAACAACAGACGTGATTAAACATTACAGCCGTGTGTATTTTTTTGACACTGTTTGAAAGAGGCCTTGGCTCAGCTGTGTGGTCATTGTGGAGGCCCTAGTTTGTGGTGCTGTGGATGTTAACGCTTTTATTTTGAGTAATATAGCGATGTACTCTTTAAAACTGGCGTGGCGCCCATACAGTAGATCTAAATACTGAAATGGTGTCCTCTCAACCCACAGTACAGAAGAAAGCAAAGCAACATAAAAAAAATCTTCTACAGGCTGAAGCTACAGCTTATTACACATACCCATCTTACAATAATCAAACAATTTGGCATCTAAGGTAACAAGTAACATTCCAAATGAATCCATTTTTGATCATGCATTTTTTGGTATTTGTTCATTTAGTTATTTCTAAATATCTTCTAAAACTTTTAATGGAGCTGAAATACTATGGTTTTCAAAGAATAAACCCTGCATAATGAACAATTTTACTTTTAATAATTAGGAGTTTTACTTGTGGCTGCGCTGCATTTCATCGTGTATACCTCCTTTTCCACTGTTGACACCTGTGAAGAAGGTGTGATATGGGTGAGTGGTGATTGGTGAACATTCAGTTCTCATCCACAACTTTTCTGTCTTCAGGGTTTGACTGGCTGCAGCGTGAGCTCAGGTAGTAACACAATCAATGCAAGTGCATCTCATACCATGGTAATACCCTCCTGCTAGAATAAGCCTGCAGTTTGTCTAAAGCAGAAACACTCTTCTTTCCACAGCCTCTCCGTACCCTGATGTCCTGCCCGAGCCAGATGATACAGTGATTGTTACACATTTGCATCTTAAAGTGGTTCTGTGCCGTTCAGCTGCACAATACTACAAGCCTTGCCTAGAAATCAACATCACAGTCCAAGGTGATAAATCTTTGTGATAAATCGTCTTTCTTTGATATTTTCGCTTAGGGTGACACACCTTGAATCTTTTTAATCAGTTTTCCTTCCCAAATCATGCATTTTCCTTATCACAGTAGATGTCTTTGTTTGTATAGCTATTTTTGTCAACTCATTTCTTGAGTAGCTGTCTCCTGCATTCTTATCAAAGTTTTTGAATTTGTCTGCAAGTCGGCTCACTGGGTTTTAAAAAATTGTGTCCTCCGCTGTCGTATTTACTGGCTCTGGTTGTATTGCATGTGTTGTTGCAGAAGTGGAAAATGCAAAGCAGGTTTCTGAGGAGTCGGGTGAATATAGTGAAGACATGCTTAACACGACTCAAATGGAAGAGGGAAGTGGTCAGTTTGTGCTTCGTGAGCCAAGAGGTATAAAACCATAAACTCACATTGAACACTGTAAAGTACTTTTTTATTGTAATTACACAGTCAACTCTTCCTCTTCTCCACTCTGTTACAGCTTCGGTGTTAGTGTGTCTCAGCTTGCCAAGCCCCAAATATTTTTGCAAGACACTCTGGTTTAAGCCAAGCTCCTCCGGTTTAGACCAAGCTTCTCAACCGGCCACACATAAGGTAGTTAATATTATGCAGGAGTGAGGGAATTAAATTAGCTGTTTCTGTTGTTGATTAATTAATTAACTGGCCTCCAGTGGTGGAAGGTAACTAAGTAGATTTACTCAAGAAGAAATACTTAAAGTTCACCATATATATTTATTTCCTGAAATGCAGCTGCTGTTGACAGAGAAAGATGTGATGTTTGGCAATCCTGTTGTCGTCCACGTCTACGCACACTCAAGTAGACCACACTACATTCAAAATACTACAATCCCATCTTTAAAGGAAGGTGAGGTTAAGTGCTGTGATGTAAGCCTTGCTCAATGGCTGCCTACTAATGCCACTGACCATCCACTCCTCCCTCTTTCTTTCAGTTTGCTCCATGAACCTAGAGGTGACTGTAAAGGAATGTGATGGTAAGAAAATAACCTTTCTTGTCAAATGTATTACGATAACATGTTATAAAATAGTTTGGTGTGTTCTGCCTCCACTTGTTGTTTTCCTAGACGTAGCGTGTATTGTGTACATGCCGATGAGCAGCACAGCTCAGTTAGACCTCGTGACTATTGATGTGTCCCCTGTCTCAGCTCCCAGACTCCGCACTGCGACTGATCATGAAAGAAATGTGGTCCTCCTCCAACTGGAAAACACTGATGCCAGACAAGATGAAGTCATGTGCCAGATGGTTTGGAATGAAAAGCCTGGAGAGGTTCTTGCATGGGTGAGTCAATGCTAAACTATTCATATCAGTAGTTGAAAATCAATGTTCTCTGCTTAATAGCTCTTTAATGTTGTTGTTTTTGTTTTGACCTTTGCAGCCTAAAGGCAAGAGAGAAATGGTCATTCCATCAAACGCTGTTGCACCGTGCCTGTGCTTCCAGGTAGCTGACATTTTAATTGTAATTGACAAGAAACGAGCAGCTACATATTTTGGAAATAAAAAAATTGTTTTCAGGTGTGGTGGAAGGGAGAGGCGCTCCGAAGAGAATCCTGCCCGTTCAAAAACCAACAAGGTAAATAGAGTTCACAGAGGTCAACCAGAGATGAAGATACGCTTGATGTAGCAAATGTTTCTTTTTATTTATTTTTTCCTTTCCCAGATGTACTGGAAAGAATGCAGCACAATGTTTCTGTGTCTGCGGTGGAGTCTCAGGTGAGGGAGGGTGGCACGGTGCTGAGCTGGAATGTGACTGCCCCCTGCAGACTGGAGGCAGAGGTGTGGCTGTGCAAGAAAGACCTGGCAGGAGACCAGTGTGAAGAGGTGTCGGGATCCAGACAGAGACTGCACAAACACGCTGGCTGGAGTGCGACGCCATACAGATACTGGGTAACAACATCAACAGGAAAACGTGTCTGTCACAAAGCTGTCACATCCTCAGTGTTGCAAAGTAACTAAGTCGATTTACTCATGGTCTGTACTTGCTTACGTAGAATTGGTAAAACTTTGTACTCCACTACATTTCAGAGTGATGTTTTTGTTTTTTCCACTACATTTTTCTGACGGTTATAGATTAAAAATAGAAATCAGTTAAACACCATCTTGACTAGATACAATACAATACCATAGTGTATACATACTCTGTTACAAGTATAAAAGTACTAAGATCACAATATACGTAAAGTAAAAGTACTCATTATGCAGAATGGCCCATTTTAGAATAAATTATATTACATTATTTAATTCTAATTATAGGTGCCTTTTTGTGTTCATCACTTTAATGTTGCAGCTGGTAAAGGTGGAGCTAATTTGAATGAATTTATATACTGCTGAGTAGATTGTGAATTTCCAATAAATTATCTTAAACTATAATAATCCTTCAGCATTTATTTGTTGGATTAAATATTGTAGTTTACACATGGAGTGCAGTTGCTTTAAAAGTGAAATGATGTCCATGAATTGAGACAAAATAATTACATGATCTTTGGGAGTTCACACTGAAACATTAACTTTATATATAACTTTATATGATATAAAGTTAATAATGTTGTTACATAATGTTAATGATGAATCTTCACTTTATTTGTTCATTCATCATTTATTTCCTGATTTACTTTTCAGACAACAGGAGAGTTCAATGTGTCGTCACATCCTCTGCTTTGTGTTGAGGTAATGGTTGTCTTTGCCCTGATACATTAAATATAATCTTATACATACAATTGTAAACATGTTTCACTTCTTCCTACAGCACACACCGTGCTAACCTTAACTCTTTCATTCATTCCTTAGATAAAGATACATGGGATGGAGTCATACTCAGAGCCACAGTGTCCATTTACAAGTAAGGCTGTTAATTATTGTTCACACCCAGATTAAGTGTGTTTAATGTTTAACTCACATATCATCTAAAACAAGCTAGATTATGTCATCGGCATGTGGCAGAGAAGTAATTGTTAATTCACTGTACACTTCAGAACATTAGTAGTCTCTGTGAAACTTCTTTAAAATGCTTTTTTTAAAGACTTCTGCACTTAATTATTTATTTATCCAGCATCTCGATGGAGATGGAGCCTGCCACTCCTCATTGGACTACTACTGATGTGTTTGGCCATACTTGGAGCCTATTTTATACAAGGGGTCCTAAAAGGTCAGTTTTCTATTTGTAGGTCATTGAATAGTAATAGCACCCTAGCAAAATACCGCAATGGGCGCTTCTGTTTTCCTTTTAGGCTACGTGTGGAAGTGGTTGAAAGAAGATGACGTTAAAGGTACGAGAAAGCCTGACCATCTGTTTCATACAGAGCAACCACTATATTCAGCTCCTGGCTGTAGCTTTGTATTTAACCGACAGATGTGAGCATGGTACTGATCCTCTCATTTAACACTCAAAATGTGTAACTATTTCTTTAATATTTTTAAAATCTATTCAGGTGCTGTGGGTGGTGGCCATGTGGTGTTGCTGTACCCACCTGATGACAGCCTGGCTTTGCCAGAGCTGATGAGCCACCTGGGCACAGCCCTCAAAGCCCTGGGCTTCAGCGTGTCTCTAGACCTGTGGAGCCAGGCCGAGCTCAGCGTGCTGGGCCCCGTGCCTTGGCTCCACTCAAGACTGAACAGACTGCAAAGGCAGGGGGGCAAAGTGGTGCTGGTCCTATCCCAGGGCGCCTGGATAAGGGCTGAAGAATGGGGAGCTCGGAGCTGGGAGAGAAACACTCCCAGGGAGAAGAACAGAGATATGGAGGAAGAGGAGGCTGGAAAAAACTACACTGCCTCTTCTCTCTGTGTAGATGTGTTTACCGCTTCATTGAGCTGTATTCTAGCAGACTATTTGCAGGGCCGCGCTGGTGAGCGGTTTATGTTGGTGCAGTTTGAATCACTTCCACCTGAGCCTCCAGGTGGTTTCCGGCCGCTGCCAGAGCTTTTCCGCGGCCTTCATGTCTACAGCCTGCCCTCCCAGAGCCTGGGTTTTCTGACTGAACTGGCTGGGGCCCGGCAAATGGCTACTGCATCAGCCAGACGGAAAAGAGCAGGGGGGCTCAGGATGGCATCTCGAGCTTTGGCACGAGGGCTGTCGGGGTTCACAGCAGGGACTTCTGTATTACGCCTTGCAGGAGTGTCCCAAAGTTGTGTTGGGGTAGGAGGCGAAGACTCTGGGGAAACAATGCCCTTGCAGCCATGTCTTGTTACGCCTCCTTCCAGCCCTGACACAAGCCCCAAGGTCAGTGGAATGGAATGGGTCTGACAGCAAGAGAGGACGCTCCAGTTTTGGGATGAGCCACCAGTAATGAGTTCTGGGAGATGTTCAGATAAATCAAAATCAGTTTGCAGCTGTTGCATTCGCGTGTCTAAACATCTATGGCTCTAGTGGCTGTTGAACAGGGGGTGAAGTGTTTTATGTGTATGTATGGGTTGGGTATAGCTTGAGCTCCTGCTGCTCCAGAGAAATAAATGTGCACATTAAAACCTCGCACTATAAAATACATCAATTGATACAAAGTTTGATCACAAAGTGGTGAATATATTTCAAACCCAGCATGCCTTAGTAGGCTACCAAGATTGCACTAAAAAGCAAAACAGGCAGATTGCTCCATTGTTTTTGTCCTGACGCTACAGTGTTTATTCAAGCAGTTTTTCAATCTTAAACCAGGCCATTGTGTGTGTTTGACTTATTTAGTAGTATTTGAAATTCTGCATGCACATGTATTGCATATGAAAGCCCCGGGAGAAATGAAACAAAAACAAGCTGTTTCCTCTCTCTTGCACATGAATATATTCACTTGCTTTATCCAGGCATGGTATGTTTGTTTTTTATACTGTGTTTTGTCTTACCCTTTAAAGTGGGACCGATTAAAGAACCTGTCTGAACCGTGTTGCTGCTCTTCTGACATCAAAACAGTGTCAATTCTTATTCATTAAAAAACTTGGCACAAGACGTGCGTTTGCAGAACAACACAGTTTTCCCTGACATGCAGAAAAGTGTTTCAGATCAAATGAATTCGTGAGATCCTAAAATCCACGAATTGTGCTACACTGTGCAGCAGCAGGAGGTAAAAACAAAACATAAACATGTTTGTGTTCAGCAGAAATGGCTGAGCTGTTGTGGGAGCATCCTCACAAGGGAACCCACAAGCTTCATCCCGCTGCAGGGTGGGGTGTTTCAGCAAGTCTACATTTCGTGAAATACCTGTCAGGGTTTGAAAAGTAAAAACGTAAGTATAATGAGAAGGATCATTTTTAATCTGTAACGTATTTTAAATGCATCAAATCTGCAATTATGGACAAGCGAAGGGCTGCGACATTATTTAAATGGGTTGCTAATTGATGAGTCTGTAGTCTCAACATGACGTCACCGACATCTGGGACCGTGTGTGTGTGTGCGTGCGCGCGTGCGTGTGTGCGCGTGTGCGCGCGTGTGTGTGCGCGCGTGTGTAATTGGACGTTGAGTGATTGGTTGATTAATGAAATCCCGGCGGGATTTGGGCGGCGCCATATGCTGCGCGGCTCAGCTGCGTGGAAAACAGAGAACCAACTGGAAGCCGCTGCCGCTGCTCTCATTCAGCTCCGGCGCAGCAGCGCGACCAGCGTTAGCCAGCTAGTCTTTCGGCCGGCCGGCCACACTAGAATGGCGCACCCGGAGCTTTGGGAGAGGCTGGCCAACATGTGAAGCTCTTCCTGCAACTGCGCGAACCAGCAGGGAAGCCAGACAATCCTCAGTGGCGCAGCGGACGCGGTGGCTTCGCAATAAGGTGAGACCAGGATAAGCGAGAACAGCAGTTCGGCCATCTAATTCCAGGATAACCGCAATAAATATGAATTAACAGATGTTTAACGTTAAATGTCGACGCTGTCACGGAGTCCAATAGGCATTAAAGATGCACCTAGACAATGTTAGCTCAGGCTAACAGCTGAATGTTGACCGTAGCAAGCTGCTAGTTGGCTAATTTTGTTTGGTGCTGATGCTGAGTTAGCTAAGCTAGCTAAGCTAAGCTAACAGTGAAAGAAGAGCATCCAGGCTGAAGTGTGTTTTTTAAAGCTTTTTCAAACAAGACTGAATGAAAATAACACCACCTGGAGACCCGTCACTGAGCTGCATTGTGCGCAGGCTACTCTGTTTAAATGTCCACCCCAATTATGAAAATAACTTAAATCTGTACGAAAATAATATTAATACCTTTTTAACGTCACACAGGGTGAGCAGTATCGTGCAATCCAGTTCAACTGCAAAATCTACAGCTTAATAATATCAGAGTAAAATTATCACCACTCTGACGCTGTCACAATAAATTCTGGACGTTATGCTTCACAAAAGTAGTGCTAGTATATATTGTATGGCTTTGGATTGCTTTATATTGTACAGATGTCCACCCCCCTCTGCATCAAGTACTAGCATCCAGTCGGTACACGTTATGCCAGGGTCTCTGAGGAAACTTGATAGGTAAGGATTTTCTGAAAGTGTCAGTGTATTTGATGATCAATGAGAAATATTTAGACAGGAACATTTGTCGTGTGTGTGTGTGTGTGTGTGTGTGTGTGTGTGTGTGTGTGTGTGTGTGTGTGTGTGTGTGTGTGTGTGTGTGTGT
>JAVQJF010035125.1:0-26147 GCA_036023855.1 Gadopsis marmoratus | reverse complement strand
GGAATTGTTGGGTCTGTACATATAGAGTTGGCTTGGACTTGCTCTATATTAACAAGTGCTATGAGATAACTTTGTTATGATATAGCGCTATATAAATAAAATTGAATTGAATTGAATTTCCCAGACAGGCTTACCTCGTTCCCTGTGTACATCTGTGATTCAGCTGTAAAAAAAAAAAAATTTGTATAAAGTACAGTACGTCATTGAGTCCTCATTATCCTTCCTACTTTAGGTGTGACTTGAGAGTTCGATGTTGAAAACTGATTGTTTATTAGATGAGACACATCCATTGTCCTTAGTCCTTAATTAGCCAATGAAAAAGCATCTGTTGTTCTTGAAGTGCTATTTTAGGTTATTAATATTGAATACCATTAACTTATTTTGTACTCTGTGTGTGTGTTTAGCCCATACAAAGGACATGCCATTCACCTGTGAGACGTGCGGGAAGTCGTTCAAGCGCAGCATGTCCCTGAAGGTTCACTCTCTGCAGCACTCGGGAGAGAAACCCTTCAAGTGTGAGGTTTGAGCTCCTTTTTAATGCACTGCGGCTGCTCTCCACTTCACTCACATGAAGAGAATATCATTCCAACTGAGATATCTACCAGTTTAAAACCTGTCATTTCTGAAAGTATTGGTGCCTAGAATGTAATTTACATTAAATAAGTATTTTTATGGCCTTTTTCTTGTAAAAACCTAAAAAACTCATGTCAAGCTCAAAGAATCCAGAGAATTCAAAATTTTCAAACAGTTTTATGTTTTTAAACACTACTATAGTTGGGCGGCTTGTAGAATTTGACCTATTCTGATATGTTAATTTGCATAACTCCATAATGCAGTTTCTTTCACATTTAACTCTTTTAAGTTTGTTACTTAAATCTGTCACAATGTGTTTTACAAAAAGGGCACAGCTGAGATTTGAATTAAATCTCTCACAAGAGACACTGACATGTCTGACTTTTTATTATTTATCGATTTCCTCAAAAGGAATGGAATAAAAATCAACAAGCACTCTTTTTGTGACTACCATTTTAATGATCTATTTATGATCGTTAAGTCTGTGTGTAAAAATGTTCACTGTGTGCCATTTCAGAACTGTAGTGAGCGCTTCCAGTACAAATACCAGCTGCGTTCTCACATGAGCATCCACATCGGACACAAGCAGTTCATGTGCCAGTGGTGCGGGAAGGACTTTAACATGAAACAGTACTTTGACGAACACATGAAGACACACACTGGTGAGTCACTTCTTGCACTACTATGGATTTTCAAGGGTGTGTTTTTTGTTTCTTTTTGGCCAATTGGGGTCAACGGAAAAAAGCTTTAAACATAACACTGACATATTATCCCCTTTTTAAAGATACCCAGTGGAGTTTTCTTGTAAACAAACTAAATTCTTGTTTACATTTATTGTAACTCACCAAAACACAGTGTGTACCATTGTCTAACAAACAACGCTGAATGCATTTCCTTGCTCATAAAAAGCCGATAATTTGAATATTTCTAATCTTGCGTTGTTTACATCCATGAATGAAGTCCAATATTCACTGTCTTTTAGCTCTCTTTTGCTCTTCGCCAACTCCTGAGGGGATTATCTGGCTTTTTAGATGCTATTTGCTGCTTGTTCACCATCTAGTTACTATTTTTGTCTGCCATTTAGTGCTGAGCACGTAATGAACAATAGGTTTTTAGAAATGTTTTTTGCAGAAAACAGCTGCCTGCTATGGCTGTATACGATGCCATGAGAGCAGTGAGACTGAATCAAAACGGTAAAGTTGGGGGCCAAAACACCCCGAAAACAAAGAGCTAAAAGGTGCTGAAAGTCATTTTTACTGCTATAAAAATATTGACTATGGCAGCTTTAATTTTATGATGAATATTGTGTGTTTTTCTGCATTTTGTGTCCCTCTTTGTGCAGGAGAGAAGCCGTACATCTGTGAGATCTGTGGGAAGAGCTTCACGAGCCGGCCCAACATGAAGCGCCACCGCCGCACCCACACCGGGGAGAAACCTTACCCCTGCGAGGTGTGCGGTCAGCGCTTCCGCTTCTCCAACATGCTCAAGGCCCACAGGGAGAAATGCTTCCGCGTCAGCAACCCCATGGTTACCGACGGCAACAACCCCCTGGGCCTCGACCAGCCTCTGGCCTCGCCCGCTGTGGACTCTTCCAGTCAGGTGCAGCTGGGGGCGGCGCTCCCTGTCACGTCTGTGACCACACCCGCTGCTGCCTCTAGCCCACACCCCCTCCATGGCACCCAGCTATCTCTCCCCCTGCTGCACTCCATGGCGGGGCTGCCTCCCACCCCTCATTTACCCCCGCCGCCTCCCTTGTTCTCTGCTGGTAGGATGAACTCCAACAACTAACAAATCTCTGTAGCATCGAAAGCACTTTTGTTACTTTTGTTTTGTTTTTCTTAGAGCTTTTAAGAGAACTCCTGCAGCGGGAGAGTGATGCACCTCAGTGACATTTACACTGAGGGGAGAAACTGTCTGAAGGCTACATGGAGGCCTCATAAAAAACACACATACACCTACCACAATAAGAAATAGTTATTTTTTACTCTGTTAAATACAATAGATAACCTCAGAGTCCAGTAGGACATGTTGTCACCACACTTCTCCTCATGAATTTCACAACTCATTTGGGATTTTCCACTACCACACACACCTCTCCAGAGCCTTGCACAATGCATTGATTGTAGCATCTTTTTCAAAGTGGGAGGAAGAGTTTCCTAAGTCTTCACTCATACGGGGGTCATCAGTCGAGTGGGAACCACACTATGATGAGAAAAATAAGTTTTATTTTTGATCGTTCTCTGCCAAGATGTAGCAAGTGGTTCTGGTCTGACCCAGCAATAACCAAATGCTGATTTGTTTTTGAGCATATACATGTATATGGCATTGCCAATAACCAAATCCTGTTAGCTCATCTGCTATAGTTAGATAATGTTACACAGCATTTATAATCTATCCTGCACCTTACATTTAACTCTAGTGATATTTAAAATGTACTCCTAATTGTCTTCATTTTTATAATTGTGATGGTGTGTAATTCGTGGCACGTTACGTCAATTTGTAAGGACGTATGGGAAGTTGTGAAGCGTGGAGAGTCAGCCATGCAATGCAATGCACTGCGTGGTGTTTGTGATGGGGTGTGTGTGAGATGGGAAGCAGGAACGGGAGATGAGGATCTACGTTCAGCTAATCAACGCTTGAGCTTCCCCGAGTAAGGAGATGGATTAATTTGTCGACTCTCATCTTTTGCTTACATTAAGCAAGCGCGCTCCTCTCCTGTAGATCTGGCTTTGAGACTATATCGCACTTTTCTGTGACTTGTTAGTAAAACCTAATGTACTCAGACCTACAGTATACTTGTAGGTTTGAAATGTAATGTTAACTTACAGTTCACTTCCCAACTAAACACGATCTGTGAAACTAGTTTGCAGAATACCAAGAGTGTAGGGATAATATTCACAAACACTTGCTTACGTAGCTCATTAAGTGTGCACATTTCATCATGATGTATATTGTGAAATGATAAACATTATATTCCAATGCCTAAATCTCTCAAAGAGCATTGACGGTGATTACTTTTGGCACAACAGAGTGCATCACTAAAAGGGCTCCGTATGATTACATCACTACTATAAACTAGTCTCTTTCTTATAACCGTGATCTGTAGAAGCTTGACCATGATATGGACATGCAGTATGTAATACCGCACAAAAATATGCGGCTCAACGTGTACCTTTGACAATTGCTTGACCTACTGGAATAGAACTGAAAGAATATAATCGAATCCTTGTCAGTAAAATGATCTTTTCTTAAGGGTATAGCTTGGAAATTTTGGGAAATACACTTATGTGCTTTCTTGCCAAGAGTTAGAGGAGAAGATTGATACCACTCATGTCTGTACATTGAATATGAAGCTACAAGCTAGTAGCTAGTTAGCTTAACGTAACACACAGACTGGAAACGGGTAAACCGCAAGCTTGGCTCTGTCTGAGGGTAACAAAATCACCTACCAGCAAATAAAGCTCACTAATTATCACACTAAATCTAGTTTGTGTTATCCATACAAAGAAAAAAGTGTAAGAATGATAATTTGTGGTTGTATTGGGTTTTAAAATGCTTTGGTTTTGGTTAGTAAGCTAAAGGCTGGAAACAGCGAGCATGTGTTTTTACAATCCGGTTTTTGTACAGATTTAACAAACCAGATTTACTGTGTTAATTAGTTTCCCCTTGTTTCCAGTCTTTTATGATGAGCTAAGTTAACTGGCTGTAGCTTCCTATAACAGACAGGTGTGACGGCAGCATCAAACTTCTCATATAAATCTTTGCAAGAGAGTAAATAAGCGTACTCCCCAAAATGTCAGAATATTCCTTTTAAATCTGACACTTCAATCACATAAATCCAAAAAGAGTCCCTGTGCACTATCGATGCACTCCCGCTCACTTTATCTATAGATAGTCTATTGTAGTGTAGCATTACTCCTGTAAATACTGTTCAGATGTGTTTCTTCCTTGTGATTAATTCCCCATGTTTACATTTAGAGAGTCAGTTGAATGTGCCCCCATGTGTGTCTTGGCTGGTACTACCGAAAGTTGGAATTTGTGGATAAGCTTTTGTAAATGTAATAAGCTGTTCATTGTTTTAATTTAAAAGACAAATTGAAGCACCTTTTAGTGTAGTTTTGTGTCTTTTCTCACCCCAGTTACATGTATTTCTAAAACTGCCATGGTTAAAAAGCTAGGGCCACATCAGATGTTATTTGATAATGGTACTTTTTCTTTATTTTTTCATGTGTTTTGTATTTTGATTTGCTGCTTTTGTACAGGGTCCAGTTTGAGACTGCCCTTTTACATGAAAAGTCTAGAGCTGTTAAATTGTTGAGTATATTCTGGCTGTGATAAATCCAATTTAGCCTTACTAGACAGTTGAGCTCCAGGGTCAGAAAGGAGCTACAATTTAGACATTTGGAGCAGTTTGATGAGGCAACTGCCAACATTTTATACCCATCTAAGGTTTGATGTGGTCATTTGTAGATGGTGCTTCTGATTGTTGACCTGGAGAGGACTGAAGGCAACCTATCAGTCATGCAAACATAAGCACTGTTGCTCTCTTGTGGCATCTTAGTAAACTGCACTCTGTTAGCAATCCTACACTAAAGAGAGAGAAAAGCCTCCCTTAAGAGTACATTATCATTCATAAGAAAAGGCTAAAAATGTACTTGCTGAGTATTTTCTCACTTCACTGTTTTGAGAAGCACTAGCCCAAGAGACAATACTGAGATACTGTGGTTATAGCTTGTGTATTAGCCTTATATTTGGCATGTTTGAAAGTTGTTTTTTTTGTGTTGTGGATGATGGTGGTAGCTGATGGTAAAAGAGGAGGGATAGTAGTTAATACTACTGATTTATGCACTTTGAATTTGATTGCCACACTAGCCCATAATAGGGAACATGTATAGAGAAACAAGGTGAAAAATTGGTAGCAGAGATGTGTACTGAAGAAAATGACTTCCACTATCTAATTTAAATCCAAAGGCATACATTGTACATTTAAGTGTACGTGTGGATACTCATAAATGATTAACAAAATCTACAAATTCCAGTCAATTTCTTTGTATTATTTGTTCAAAGTTGACCAGAGCTTGTTGTTGGTGTGGTGCAGAAGTGGCCTGACCTGTGTTTTGTTTCCTAGAATAACTTATCTGCTGCAGTGTTGCATCCTGCACGCTGAGGATAACTCAGCTGTGAGGGGTCGGTGAGCCTGAACTGGTGTTTCTGTGTTTCAGTCTGCCTGATTCACACTGTGCCGTTCTTTGACTAGTATTTATGACTCCTCCCCTGAGGGTGCATACAGTGCAGCTATGGCTGGTTCTCCGATCACGAACATGATCAAGATGACGAAAAAGAACATCCGTTGTATTTCAGGCAATGACAAAAATGTTAAGGAAGGTGTCGGTTGCCAAATTATTCCACATTATTATTATTAATGAGAGAGAGATAAATTATTGTGAGCACTTTATACTCCAGTTCAGCTAGCAGGGTTTGAATGCTGATACAGTTGCAGTTATTGGCAGATGGCAGGTGTGTTGCTTTGTTTTTTATAAATATAAATAAACATAACATTTTGTTTAGCCCATAGGGACGTCAAAATGGTTTATTTAAACCCTGCAAAAATAAGTCCTACTGTATGTACCCGCTTGGAACCAGATTGAAATATTGAATCTACCAAAATCGCGGGCTTCCTAACCAGTGTAGTATTTATTAATCAATTGCTGTCATGATAAAGCAAACAAAATTCATCATTTTGGAGGAGAATGACACTGAGCAGATTATTTTTTTTAAGGGTCAAAATGTATCAAATTAATTGGTAAATGATAAAGGAATGTAAAAAAAACTATTATTTTACCCCACTTTACAGAAGATATTACATAGATAGTTCATGACACATCATTTGCAAGAAGTGTAGAGAGTGATTTGGCTACGGAAGTCCAAATCCACCCTAGAAAGCAGAATTTAAATGTTAATCCTTCGCAGATGGATTTAGGGAAGACTTGTTCACTAAATAATCCAAGAGAAACAAGACGATACATTGAAAATATAACACATTTATGTGCGCTGACATTTCCCAAATCCTAAAAAGAATATAAGTAATTTAAGTTAAATGGCTGAGATTCTAGAAACTGAAAAGGGACATTGTTGCACAGTGTTTAGGAGTCCTATATTTAAGGCAAGTATGCTTTATGCCTTTTTATTAGCCAAATTCTCCTTTACTAGGGCTAGCAGCCAAAGGCTTGTATTAGATTAGGCATATATGTGGACCTGTCCTTGTCCTTAAATGAGGGTTTGTCCGTGGTTAAGTGGGTGCCTAGACACAACAGTGAGTGTGCACTTTGCATCGCACCCAAGGCAAATGTTTGTCACATAATGAAGCATTGAGCATGGCAGTTGGTACAAAGCAGAGCGCTCATGGGTTTGCCAAGTTGGGTCTCTACAGGGACTTTTTAGTTTTGGGTTTAGCTGCTAGAGCTGAAGTGTGTATCCAAAAGGGTTGGACTGGGTGGCCTTCAGCTTCAAGAAAAGTGTTTTGAATATTGCTGTCTTATTTTAGTAGCAATTTGTTGATATTTGAGAGAAAGCAATATAGGTATGTTAGAATTGAAAGAAATGTTACTGTTTTGAAGAAGAAAATAACTTTTATGGAGCCCCAAAACCGACAAATCAGATGAGTCAAAAATAAAACTAAATATGTCAAATAATATCATTAGTGAAATGATTAAAATAGTCTACAACAATTAGTCAATTACGTTGAGCCCATCAACGGAAAATTAGCTAAAGCTAACTTTGTTTTTGTTAGCTTGCTGTCTAAAATAATTAAAAAAAAACATATAAAACCAAAAACAACAGAGGGATCATTAAAACATAAAAACACTGGGGGGGGGGAGTTTGAAAAGTATAAAATGGCAAGAGTGGGATGATAAAAACCAACAACATCAAATATTCAAGCTAAATGCTTTAGCTACTGTTAATAGAGTGATGATTAACTTTACGTGTACGGGTTGGTGGAGTTTTATGATGAAAGTTAGCTTCAGCTACAGCTAGGTAGCTAGCTGACAAGGCTGGTTCCCAATGTGCTTAGCCATCAGTGTCCTCAATAATAGCATTGGCTTTTTGTTTTTTAACAAACTGATTTGAGGTTTCAAGTAAAATTTATTTTTACCCCTCAATTTAAATCTTTAGACTAACAGTAGTGTGTGTGTGTGTTTGTTCAGTTATTTTTTTGACTCCTGATAAACTTTCACTGCATTTTGTCAGTTTCTGGGCTCCATAGGAACTATATAATATAAAAGTAACACACCAGGGGTTGTAATGAGGAGCTGATCAATGGAAGTAGACTTGTGTCGCACACTCTGGCTCCTCCTGTCACTAGTTTTACTAGTTTCGATTCGCTGAAGGCCTCTTAAAAGTTTCTTTTTCTCGCCCTAATAGTGGAACATGATAATCTAATCGCCATCAGATGTGTTACAGGGGTGTGGCCTATATAACATACCAGTGCCTGTGTCCTGCTATGGTTGTTGATCTTTAAGAAAGCGTCATCTGAATAAAAGAGCAATGCATATGGAGCTAGAGTGTGCAGCACTTTGTTTCCTACTCCATAGAAACTAGAGCAAAAATTGAAAACTGTTATTTTGCATGTGAAAGTTTTTGGGTTATTTTGGCTGTTCTGATAAATTTGTTCGATGGTGATTTTTCCCCTTTTTCAGAGAGATGTCATAATAGGCACCAATGCCGAATTAAATTCAAAGATGTATTATCCACATTCCCTCTACATTTCCCATACTTACTCATACTGCAGTTGTGTTGAAGAAATCATGATGTGTAATGTTATTTGCTGATTCTCTACTTTATAATGTAAACACTGTCTTAGTTAACTCTGGTGTACAAAGACCATGTGTAGGCAGTAGTTGTCAAGTTCAGCTATATTAAAATACTAAAAACCGTGCAAGGACGATAGTGTCTAGAGGTGCTAATAACATTAGACTGTATTTTCTGTCTTTTATTGTATTATTGACTAGTGTTTACTGTCTGTAACACACCAGAGCGTAATGGAATCATTTCAATATTAAACAGTATAGATATATTATTGCAAATTGACATGTGTTCTGTGTTTTGTTTCTGCACAGAGAAACTGAAATAGTTTTTTTAACTATCATTTTCCAGTGATGCTCTTATGACTTTACTGTTGCATGATTTCTTGCCTGCACATTTTTCATGATTATCAAGACATTGTTTGGTGTTAAATGCTTCAATTTTATTCCATACAGTGCAAAAAGGGTCATCAGACTGCAGACTGTTTAGTTTTACAATCTCAATTGGATTACAATCATTGAAACACACACTTATATAAAAATGCCTTCAACAACGATTGGCCATGATGTTAAGCCAAAATTACAATTATTACTGTGGCACAGTGTAAAATAAAACAACCTGAAAACCAAACACACTAAGCTGATTCTTAATGTCTCTACTGATGATGTTGAGCACAGGTTTCTGTTAACAAGCATGGACTGGAGGGGGTTTTACACCTTGGTCAGACGCAGGGTGTTGAGGCGGACCCCCAGAATAGTGGCCCCTGAAGCGTACTGGATCTCTCTGAGGATCCCGTTCCACTTTCTCTCGGTCTCATCAAACCTGAGGAGGTTAACACACTTCGGTCATGAAAGGTGAAATTAGCAATCAAACCGTGCAGCTGGGCAGTACACACCCTGGGATGTTTTGTATATATCGAGAATAACATTGTACAATTGTGTTGGCTAAATTAACATAACACAGCAAATGTTTAATATGATTGCTGTCAGAATTATTTATGAAGTACTTGAGGATGAGACTTCCTGACATACTTTCTATTAACGTGTTGCCCAACATGACGAAGGGTGGCTTTATCTTTATAGATATCAGCCATAATCATAGCTAAAAAGAAAGTACCAGGGGCGCTACGAACAAATGGTTGTGTGAATGAAAAGGACTGTCTGTTACTACGACCCACCTCCAGATGTCGTTCATCTCTTTGGGAATGATCTCCTCGCTGTCCTCCAAAGGCATCATTGCAAAACCTCCCACAGCATACAGCAAGCCACCCAAAGACACCAGGTTCAGAGAGCTACGCTCCTGTGGAAACGCTTCAGCATCTGACCACCTGAAAAGTGTAAACGCACACACACGGGTACAGTTCAGTGAGGTAAAATACACATCAAGAGGGCTCAAGTAGCTCGATTGGGCAATTGATATTTTTGGGGCCCCCAAGCCTTTGTAAGCTAAATTTGACCTTTAAAATAAGGTTGTCATGATAATTAATGTGAAAATGTGACGAACAAGTAAACTGCAGTGTAACTCACTGAAAGAAATTGGAAAGTGGTAATAACCCAGTAAACCCAACGATATCTTTTCAGTTGATTTCCTCCTCCTGTAAAGATTTGGGGTGGTCCCATGGTGACTTCACCTAAGCTGACACTTGGGTTGCAGCTACTATATGTTGCATCCACATTCCCTTTTGTCAGTCTTATTCACTGATATGGAGGAACTCACTTGTTGGTGGCGATATCGTACACCTCCACAGAGTCTGTCAGCCCAGCGTCAGTGACTCCTGCTGCCACATATATTTTGTCCTTATGAACAGTGGCTCCAAATAAAGAACGAGCGACCTTCATGGGTGCAAGCTCCTTCCATTCAAATCTCTTGGCGTCATATGCGCACATCTTCCTCAGACAGCTCCTTTTCACAACAGAGAAAAAGGACATAGTGTCTCTGCCATTTCCTGGTGGTCTCTTTTTCTGACTTTTAACGAGAAAAATATTCCTTTTGCTTGAATAATAAAGCCTTCACACTTCACACTTGCCACAGATGGATATTAATATTATTACGTTTAATACTCACTTGTTGTCTCCCTTTCCTCCAATCACATAAACAACATCACTGTGGGATATTGTTGCGTGTCCGTAGACCTGATATGGAATTGGCTCTGATTCGCCCCATTTAAAAGATCTGTCAATGAGAAACCACAGGATACAGTCCTGAGAACAACAGTCCATTAATTAATGTCACTAAATGCATCATCCAGTCTTAAGATTTGACATGTTAATTTGTACTCACTCTCTGTCGTAGACCAAAACTGAGTCCAGCGTGTGCTCCTGCTCCTTCACTTCCCTCCCTCCCAACACAAAGATGGCGTTCACAGCCTCGGCCAGCCCAAACAGGAAGCGGGGAGACGGGAGGGGAGGCATCCCCAGCCAATCGGCACCGACTGGGTCATACTGAGGTCACGGGAGTCCAACATTTGTGAATGGGTTACCTGATCTATCCACCTTTTCCACACTTTCAGGTACATATGTATTCTGTTTGCGCTCGTTCCAGCTCTTCATTGAAGCTATGTGGCGTTTACTCGAGTGAAATATTTAAACCCACTACTCCATGATTTGTGTGGCTGCACTATTTCATCAAACAGATATATTTCTAGATGTCTTGTGCATCATTTTATACACATTTTCCCAAAATTCACCCTGAATCTTTGGGATCGCCATTAGAATCTCATCTAAATTCTAAATTTAATTTCGTGAATTTTAACTAAATGTGTCTGCACAACATTATAGTATATTAGTTTTTAGTGGGTTTTAAAAGGTTTAATACAAATATTGAGCATAATAGCAATAAAGGTAAAATCTACTTTCTTAATCCTTGGAAGAAGAGCTGCAGGACTTAAATAAATAATTAAGTATCTAAGAATGGGCTGAGCTGAAATCTGTCATTGCAAATTTGTCATCTTATCTTCTCTCACAACTTTATCTAGCACCTCTCCTACCTGTAAGAAGTAGGAGCACAGTGGGTCCTCTTTGTTCTGTTCATCAAAGAATAATCCTCCTGCCACAAAGATCTGGTTCTCCTTGGTGACCAGGCTGACGTGGTTCTTGGGAATCTGAGTGGAAAGAGATGCTATAAAGCAGTCATTCCCTGTTGGATCGTAGGCCACGGCACCTGTGTCGTTCACCATCAGTATCAAGTCCCTGGCAAACATGCCGAATCGCAGGTTGTCATTCAGGATGCCTGGGAGAAGACTCTCTTCTTCCTCTTCTACCTCTCCATCTTTCTCTTCTCCACCTTCCTCCTTCTTGCTTTTGCTTTTTTTAACCTCTGGCATTTTCCCAGCACGAGCATCCCTGACCAGCTGGACTTTCTGCTGCAGCTCAGGACTGGAGGAGATCAGTTTGTGTTTCTCCACTTTTTCCTTCAGGTAGCCCTCATTGACCAGACGCAAACGAACGCAATCGAGCAAACCTGGCAGCTCTTTCTCTCGGCTCTCTGTGTCCCGGGACACCCAGTTCATCAAAGCCTCAAACACCACCTCCTCTGTCTCTACGTTCAGATTGTCGTTTGCTAAAATGGCTGCCAGCTCACTGGGGAGCAGCTGGAGGAAATCCTCATCTCTAGAGATGAGCTGGAATCGCTCGCAGGCATAATTTCGAGCTGAGACGGCCAACCTGGCACAGTCCAGCATCAGGCCGAGCCTGAAGATAGCCAGGCAGTTGCTGAGGCTCAGGCGTTTTTGTAGGAAAGACACGCATACAGTGAATATTGAAGGGATCTGGTACACATTAGCCACAGCGAAGATGTCCTGGACATTCTGCTCTGTCACATTGATTTTGGAGGTGTACAGGTACCTGAGGATCAGTCCCATGACGCCCGGCTCCACATCCTCCAAAATGATCTCTCTCTTTTTGCTCTCCTCGAGGTCGGACAGAAAGATGGAGCGGAAGTATGAGCTGCAGGCACACAGGACCAGCCGGTGGCAGGGGAACTCCTTGTCTTTGATCTTCAGCACACAGTCAATCAGCTTGTCGCTCTCCAGCAGGTCCAACAGACCGTCCTGGAGCAACGTCTGCTGGTACATCCTGGGTTCGTCCATGGGGTTTATCGGTAGAGCCATCGTTCCTGGAAAGGGGGAGTTTGAAGAGCCTTTCTGGGGCTTCAAATCAAACAAAAGTGGATCTTTTCTTTTTTTTTTTACAGCAGAGTAGTTTTAGTTTCTAGCCTGGAAAAAGGATTTAGTCAGTCAGTCTGCCCACACCAGCTGCACCCCGGGACGGCCCACTTCCTCAGCTGTCCGGACACTTCAACTGAGCTCCAACTGGCAGGTTATTTATAATCTGGGTGCTCGGTGTGGAGCTATGGGCTTCGTTCTGGAACATGAAATGCAATCTCCGTGCTTCAAGCTCCACCTATACCCACTCCCCCGAAACACCCACCCACCCCCAGACAGCTGACACATTGCTTCATGGGAAATATGTCCATCCTGAGTCATGGGGGCATCTGGAGTAGATGGTGTTAGAGGCTGCCCCCTGGGGTCTCTGTGGCTGAGTCATTATAGCAACAGTGTCACTCTGTCCATTTGTTATATTACTGCATTTACACGATAGTCACACTGTATTATTGAACAACACATACACACCACCTGTGTTTCAGTTTACATTATTCTAAAACAGGTGAAAGTATGGAACACAACATGGGTGAACTTTTCTATTTGTAAATGCTAAGTCTGGTGATATTCTTATTGTCAGCAAATCCCATCTAAAGACCAAAATCAAGAATGAATTGTCGCTACTTTGGAGTACATGCATGACCATGGTGTCTTTTGAAAGGTAACGCTCTGACTTTTTTTCCCCAACAGTCAGAATCACTCTAAGTGCTACTGGAACTGAGTGACATAATTTTGAACACACTGAAATAAAGGGTTTCTACTTCCGCCTGAATATTTACTTCTAAATATATATCTGCAGGTGACTACAGCTGGGACTGTAGTGAGACTTTAGCGTGAAGCCTTACCTACTCCCAGTTCAAATGTTATGACAATACCACAAAAATGAATCTTTTACACATATTTTTATGAGTGTATGTATAGGCGCTTCCATTACTGGACAGTTGGATACTCCAAAAGGACCCTTGGTTGTGTGTATAAGAGTATAAGAGTAGGGAAAACACACAAAAACACATCACAGAAGCATTTCACAGCTTCACTTCACACCTCTGTGTCTGTGAAGGCCTTACTTTCCCCCTCCTGTTCTCAGCATCTTGGCTGGCCACAACCAACTCTGGGGAGTCGGGGGGGGGCTCCTGAAGTGTATATTTAGATTTCGGTGTCCATTTTGCCATTATAACGTCTACAAAAACCACAAAAAGTCCCAAAAATCCCAGCTTAGGTGTTTTGTGCACAGACGCATGCACAAAGTTCACTTTACTCAAGACAATTATAGGTTATAGTTTGCTGAAACCCCCTAAAGTGACAGGTCCCCATGTTCAGAATGTCATTGGCTATACGACACGCCAATCATTATCATGACGAGCTGCAACTGATTGTTTTTTAGAAAAAAGAGGGGCATGCACTTCCCTTGTCAATGCAGACTATCATTGGCTATCGTAGTCTGTGGACAGGACATAAAAGGTCAGATTGGGTCAAATGAGGTGTCAATCAAAAGATAGGAAGTCAGCGGACATTTTGAAATATCTTCATGTGAGCCGGAGTACCGAGAACATGTGAAATATTATGCACAACTGTCAACTACTGAGACTTGATGCTGCAGGATTCCGTGGGATATATGGATGTAATACCGTGGTTTGGACTAAATATTTCACTGGATTCTTATCGTCTGGACTGTTTACAGCAGAACAGGAGCGTTTCTGGCGTCTTGCTGTTGACCTGTGGATTTCTGTGAGGCTTCAAAGGTGAGGTGTGATAACTTTGTTTACTCGTTGTGGACTGACATTAGCGTTGGTTGTATCGGCTGCTGTGGTTGGATCTTGAAATGGTTGGCATCAAGTGAATCACAAGAATCTCGGATTTCCAACGATATGTGGCACTAACAGTGCATTTGCATACAGCCAGAATTCTGTACTTAAAATGCAGACGGGCCGCCGGCGGGCCGCTGGACACATCAACGAGCCACATGTTGCACTGGGGGACATGTTTCTTCTTTACCGTGAACATGGGAACTGTAGTTTATTTTGTAAATCCCACATACACCGTTCTGCAGCTGTAAATTCTCACCAGCGCCTCAATTGTGTATTCATCCACGCCTTGAAATAGTTCCCAACAAAGACACATTTTATATATTTCTCCACGGTTCTTTACTGTTGGTTACTTGTGACAATGACAAATATATATAACACCACCAGCCTTATCCTTTAAATGTGTATATAGTATAGAGCTTTGTATAAATGCAGTTATTAAAATAAACCAATTAAATCAATTATCTGAGATTAATGGCATTAACTCAAATACATGGAATGTAGTTAACTCAAATTGAATTTCATCAACTTAAATGACATTGAAGTAACTTAAATTTAACTTAAATTAGTGATGTACATTAATGCAGTAATTGATAAACAATATAAACATTCTGAAACATGCGATTCTTCCTGAGTTCTTTTACTTTAGGTAGTTTGTAAATATATTTTGATATATACTTTTACTTGTAACAGTATTTCTACACTGGTATTGCTGCTTGTACTAAAGATCTTCATTACATTAATGAACCCTACAAAGCCTGTTACAGTCTACCCATGTGGAGCTCTCAAAAACAAATGAGTTTTGGTGAAAACCTTGTTCTTCATAGACATTCAGTAGTCATACTATTTTTAATCACACTGTTCAGGTCCAGGCAGGGAGGCACCGCAGTGTGAGAGCCGATTCACTGGACAGTGTCAGTGTCTCCAGTGTAGAGCTCCTAACTGCTGCTAACGCTAAAGAAATACCTCACAGCTTTAATGACGAGACTCAACACTGACTCATGGACTGTAAAAAGCCGTCTTCTCTCATTCATATTCAAACATCTGTCAGAAATGAAACTCCCAGTAACGACACAAAAAACACGATGCTTTGGACAAATCTTTGCAGTTTATTTTTTGCATTAATGACAAAGGTTTCAGAAAATTTACATTTCTACAGTGTTGTTACGCAGAATATTTTATTAACGTTATTAATTTTCCGTGACTACTGGACAGTATACAGTTGTGTACTGTACATTACACTGTATATTACATCATATTTGAAGCTCTAGTTTCTCTTTTAGGTATAAACACAGTTGATGGTTAACTTATTTACAGTTAATGCTGTTTTCTACATCAGCAGAAAGAGAGCATCTATTCACAATTCATGTTATAAAATCTGGACTGGCAATAATACCGTTGGCTGTGTATCCTATAGCCTTCACTATTTGCATCAAATATCTACTCGGCTTTTTCCTTGCTGGGATCTGGCTGAGCAGCAGCCCATACGGGTGCTGGTGCTGGTGCAGCTGCAGCACTGGTCGGGCTGGTGGCGGCGTTTGGAAGGGTAGCAGGAGGAGGATCAGGCTCATCAGTGAGGGCCTGCCTCCTCTCTCTCTCTTTAATCACTTGAACCAGGCAGTAAGTCACAAACATGACGATGATGGTGGTTATAGGGAAGCCTGGTAAGGAAAAGACTTAATTGTTAATAGATTTGGTCAAAAAATTGCACAGAAAAAACAAAATCACCTTTGAGAAGCAGCCGTTTGGCGACCAACTTGGCAAAGTCCAAACTGTTCAAGGCCAGGATGTTGTACAGCACAATGCTCCAGAAGTTGAAAGTATTAAAGATGGCTCTGATCCGGCGGGACGTTGCTTCCGACATTGACATCTGTAAATGAAACATTATAATTAAACAGAAGTCAGTATCCTAACTGAAATGTGAAGGCGACAAACCTCAAAAGAAGCAAAAGGCTCCATGGAGAAGAGCTTGGTGGTCCACAGCTCAAAGTTGAGGCCAAAACAGTTAAAGAAAGCCCAGACCAGCACCACCTCGCAGGGTCCCAGCCAGAGGATGGTGATGCCGAAGGTGCACAGTGTAGCCACCAGCTCCTCCACCACATTCTCGTGTTTTCCACCCAGGTAATCGTACACATACCTGTAGATAATCACACGGCCTAGATCAGATCAGAACCCCTAAATCTGACTTTAATTTAACATGCTGATCTGTCTGAGACACTCACTTGCACAGCCACTCGTTGATCCCTCTGTCAAAATGGCTACGGAAGGAGCGAAAGAAAAACAAGAACAGGGTTAGCTTTACAGATTCGTACCCTGAGTATAAAGAGGGGAACTCAACTCACGTTTCAGCAAACACGTAGAGCATTGTGATGCATTTTGGTGGCTTGGGAGGGTCCAGATAATCCAGTCTGGACACTGTGTTGATGACTCCAAACATGACGGCTGCTTTCAACCAGTCATACACCAGATTAAAGTACGCTAGGCCCACTGGAAACAATGCAATCATATTCTGATGAGTCAATGTATTGTCATTTTAATTATTTTAACACACAGTATAACTACAACTGGAGTAAATATGTAAATGATCCGCATGGTGTAATTATATTTTCATTACAATCCTCTTCTCATGCTGAATGTTTCTAAAAAGGAAACCCTGCACCGGTTAACATGCGTCAAAAGATTTTATGTGAAGGTATTTCGGTGAGGTGGCACTGACCTAGAGCCCAGTCAGAGAGGTGCTTCAGCAGCTTCATGTCAGTGGGGATGGTGAGGATGTACATGAAATGGAAGAGGACGTCCACTACAAAGATGACTCCCAGGTGAGTCAGGCCCTGCAGACTAATATTCCACATCTCCCGCTCTTTCCTGGTCAGGTCCGACCTGTTGGCCTGCGGGGGGCAGCAGACACACGTCATGAAGCCATAGACCTAGCTCATGCCAGAGCACTTGGATTTAGTTGTTGATTCAGAAATAAGTGTATGTAATCAAAATGGATGTTTAAAGGCTACAAAGTCAGTCAGATGAATCCTCAAATTCTTCCTAAATTGTCTCCTTTAGTGTATTGCAATGTCTTTCCATGAGAAAACTGTTAGGTGATCATGTTACGTGATCCCAAAGACAATATTCTCAGAAAATCCCTCACAAAATTATATTAATGTGTTCAAAGTTTCCTCTAATATTTATTTCTATAAATGTTTCTGTGACAATCTTCAGGCCTCTAAAGATATTGAGTTAAAAACAGGGAAAAGGGCCCAGCTCACACGCAGATGTTGCTTTTGTTTTAAGGGGTAACAAACTAAAAAGACTACAACACCATCTATGGCACTAAAATAACAAAGGCCATCAATGCCTGAGCTGCTGGAAAGAAAACCTGATTTGACTTACTTGAACATAAAACTTATCAAAGGTCATGATGGGCCCGAAATAGAAGAAGGGGAGGTAGAAGTTGTACTTGAGCAGCTCCAGGATGCTGTAGTTTCCATCTTTCCTCTCGCAGTTCTCCAGAGCAAAGCTCATACAGCGCATTACAGTAAACCCACAACCTCCATAGAAGAGGACATGACGCAGGTCAAAGTCTCCCTCCACAAAACCTGCCTGCATGGAGTAGAAACGGGGCAGATGAAGCACGAAAGAGAAATTTGGATACTCTGACGCCAAATTTCTTCTCGCTTCTGGAAACAATCCCATTAATATTTATAACTTTTGGAATGTAACGTCTATTAAGTTTACCTGCCAGGACACGAAGGGTTCACACTTGAAGGTAGCGAGGGTGCAAAGACCAGTGACAAAGCAAAGCCAGCGTATCTTCACTAAGGAGATGCTGTAGAGCAGGATACAGTGGGACAGGATGAGGGTGACGTAGGTCCAGCCCATACTGGTCCACACAGCCAGTAGCCCATACACCATGTACACCAGGGACCTGTACTGTGGGAGAGAAATGAAGCATCACCACACGACCAAGCTGCATCTCAAAAGGAATGACACGGCAAGGCGCTGGTGAAACATTTACTCAAGTACTGGACTTAAGTACAAATTTGCGGTACTTTTACTTTGCTTGAGTATTTCCATTTTATGCTACACTTCTACTCCGATACATTACATCAGCTCTAGTTACTAGTTACTTTTTAGATCATGATTTTATGTCAAACATTTGATCAGTTTATAAAACAAACATTCACACTTTCATTCACACCTACGGGCAATTTAGAATATCTCCACTTCGGAGGGATAATTATCACGAAAACCACGAAAACCTCTCTCTACTAAACAAATACTCTAAAATCTACACTTAAGGACAGACGTTCACCTCGAGACTCTGCTGACACATGACATGTGGTCCAGTGTTGTTAACCAAACCAAAAGACATTCCTGATCTTGCTAAATATAGATTTCCATTTCTATTCGTTGTCTCTGTCATTCTTCATCTACAGTCGTCCCTCCCTCTGACTCTCACTCCGTCTCTCTCTCCCTCTCCACCTGGTCCCATTCATCAGCTGCTGTTTAGCCAACGATATAAAAAGCTACGGTGAACTGTTGTAAAGATAAATGGGGTCGAAGAGGATTTTTTTTTTAAATGTCAAGTATTCATAATAACACAACACAGTGAGAGGTGAACCTGGCAGGTTTCACAGTGGCTCAGTGTTTTGCTCAGATCATTAAACCTGAGTGTTTTACATCCTGCAGCAGCCCAAATCAGTTCACCAGTGAATGGGTCAGTAGAAGCACCTGTGGAGCGAGCATGGAGCAGATCTTAGCGAACAGCACGTGACCGGAGAGAGCGAACAGGATGTGCTCTCTGAAGGTGGAAAACCACATCATCCACTCAAAATCAGCCGTATCCTGTCAGTCAGCAAGCAGAAAAAACATAATTAATATTAGAAGCAGCTCAACGTCCGTGACAAACGTCTTGATAAACTACGTTCTCTCACCATTTTCCTCCCAAAGTAGTACCATCCTGGCTTCACACTGGTTTTGAACATCTTTCTGTTTGCACTGGCTGGAGACAAGAAAAGAGAAGGGAAAAGATGAGAAAAACTTTTATTGTGAATTTAAAAACAATATATAATGAAAATTGAAATATTTTTGAACGACTCCAACACAAGAAACAAAACTTGGCACATGAGAATGATCCCATATCTACACGCATGCATTTACATTTTCTCACTTGCTATATTTTCTGTTGTCCCTGTCCTTGAATGCAGATGTGAAACTTGTTACAAGTAACAGTGAAACTCACAATATGCAGAAGCCAACACAGGACCTATTTTCTTCCTCTGCTCTGTGGTATTAATACTGACACCTGATCTCCTCTGGCCTGGTCTGCATAGCTTCCACTCTTCACCCACACACAGTGACACTGCCCCTATATGTATACTGCATATTGCGTTGTCTGTATGTAACTGCATAAACCTATAACTTGTGCCAGAACATCAGGGTCACGATCCAGCCTCATTTCTGGGTAAACTAATGCACTGAATTTAAAAGATTTGAAAAGGTTTAGGTCATAAATGTTAAATGTAATAATTTATCAAAATAGTTGCAGTTTTCTTGGGAGGGACAAATTACAGATTTATCATCTTTATTAGTACATAAACTCAACTTCAACCTGAGCAGAGATGTAATCAGCCAGCTGTAGTTTCTAGCAAACATTACTCAAACAGAAGAAAACAGTGTATTTGTTGGAGACTATTCTATATTATGCTGCGGATTAAGACATTTGGTGCTCAAGTGACTAGAGAACAATACAGAATGTCACCAGGCTTATTCTTTAGTTTCCTTAGTTTTTTTTCCCTCCCACCTTTAGGTTTAGAGTCGTTTTCAAAAGATTTGATTTGGCACTTTTATGCGAGTTGTTTTCAACACAGGTGATCAAACTTTTAATCGTGTACATGTCGGACTGTGATAGTGTTTTTATTTATTAGCAGACAATTAACTGTACGTCACCAGCATGGTATTCTAGTACTCTTCCCACCTGTGTTTGCGTGATTGTGCGCTTTCTCATACTCACAACTAGACACCTCAGCGATCCAGCTGGCAGCCCAGAACATGGCCAGACACAGCACTGTGTTGTAGAAATAGATCTCATATTTGGGAAGAGCAGCTTTGATCCCCATGGCGACAGAGACAAGAGGAGCTCTGGAGGCTCCTGGACACACAACACCAGACCGTTCAACACTTTCTGTACAACTAAAGGTTTTACTTCTGAAAGGTCACCCGCTTGGCGTTGCAGCACACCAGGGCTTCCTTAGCTCGCCTACAAATAAACATATACTGATGGTTCACACAGTGGTCATCACCTCCTCACCCTGAACACATCGCTCATTCTGATGTCACTCACTTCTGTACAACACAAGGGAGGACACATTATTAAACAACGTCCTGAACCAGCAGCTGCAAGTTTCAAACTAAAAAGCAAAGTGCAACAATGCAACTTCAATGTTTGTATGAGAGACATCTATTCAAGCTAAAAATAGACTTCTCAGCTTGTCAGTCATTCTTGATTTAGGTCACTGTGTGTCGCCCTGACGTGATATTAGAGGTTGAAAGTAACATTTTACTTCATGTGGTATTGTAAGTACTGCGTTAGAGGAACTTTGAGTATTTCCTTTCTGTACTTTTACTCCACTATGGTTCAGAGAGAGATTTTGCATTTTTACTGTACTTTTATTTATCTGATGGCTGTAATGAGATAAAGTCAAATCATGATGCATATTGCATATCAAGTAATTAGACCTTGCAGCAGTGGTTGAAGAAGTATTCAGATCTTTTAAAAGTAGGAATAGCACAATGTAAAAATACAGTAAAAGTGCACTCGAGTTTAATTGAGTAAAAGTACAGAATGATTAGCAACAAAGTATCAAAAAATACTCATTATGCAGAATGGCCCCTGTGTTATAATATTGGATCATTTTTTTCATACATTAGCATGTAAGTAGTACTTCAAGCTGTCATAGTTGAGCTCATTTTATCTACTTCATATACTTGTATTACCTGGACCATCGACAACATTATTGTACAACTTTAATATTAACATTCCCACACCATTGTTAGTGCTTTTGTCAAAGCGTAGCCACCAGCTCCTCCACCAGCTTGACCAAAGAACATATCACAGACAAAACCTGTTTCACTAAAAGGTGTTTTTAGATTGGGGCATTGCTTTTAGTGATGCAGGAAATAGCATACTGATATATTGTAGAAATATTAGAAACATTATAGAAATACCTTAATGTAAATTAAAAAAAAAATACTGTATTCAAATATTTACTTAAGTAAAAATTTGTATTTAGCAAAAATATCTAGTTTAAGTATCAGAAGTAAAAGTAAATTGACAATACATTTGACTTTGTTCTCATTTGGCAGCAGAGTGGAGTGTTACATTAAGCTACTTGATTCTTATTACTGATACATTAATGTGAAGGCAGCCTTTGCATGCAGTAGTTCTTTGAGGTGCAGCTCATATTTATATTGTTGGCTAGCTTAATCTGTAACAATGCATCATATTTTATAAACTCCTCACAGGATTTCCATGTAAAAACCTGTATCTGCAAAGTAACTAGCAAATGTAGGAAAAAAGGTACTACAATATATCCCACTATCGTGTGTAGTGGAGTAGAAAGGTAAAGTAGCATGAAATGGAAATAATCATGTAAAGTTATACAAAATTACACTTAGATACTTCTTTTTTTAAACTGTATTAAAATCCCATGTTTTCTATTCAAACTGTCTGAGTGAGATGCCTGCTGTTGAAATATCACGTGGTCATGCACTTCAGATTGTCCTTCGCAGCAGCTGTTGTGATACTGACCTTGAACGCAGCAGTTGCGGGCCTGAAGAAAGTTGCTATAAAAATGCACCTTTCCAATTTGCTCAAAAGGCAGGGAAAAACCACACTGGTTAAATTGTCATATTACAAAAAAAAACCAAAAAGCACGCAAGAAAATGTAAACTTGTGCATGTGCATCTACAGAGCGCAGGCTCCCTGTGACTCCCTGAGAGGGAGCTGCCGCCGGTTAAAGGTGACATGATGTATTTATACTTGACCACTGGCACAGAGGAGGCGGGAAATGAGGACCGCTAAATCAGTATAACATTAACAACAATGGCAGTCTAGTAGGGTCTTTTATCTTGGCATGTTTCAACTTACCTTACCACCAGATGATGCTGCAGAGGGTAAAGCGACCTAAACCCACTTCTTGCAGGGTCATGAGCTGGCTCGTGAGCCATGACAAACAAAATGGGAGTTACACAGTATTAAACTGGGAAGGGTACAAGTTTATTAAGTAAAATACAATAACTGAGGTGTGTGAATCAGTGGTATCAGCAGATGGCTGCCTGGAAGTTGTTGTATCGTGTAGAACTTAAACTAGTAACCAAAAGGAGGAAGCAAGAGGGAAGAAGAGAACACAAGCAGAGACAGCCAGGTCTTAAACACTCCTGTGAGACTGACCAGGTGCTCCCAGTTGCGATAATGGACTCTGCCTACCAGGAACCTGCAAGACACAGACAAACACACCACAGCAGACCCTGCTAAAGCAGGAGGGCCTTGCAGCCGAGCATGAATTACCATGAAAATTACTATATACTTGTAGATGTAATATACTTGTTACATCTGCTTATGTCTTCAGGTTTGTCCTTATTTGTGACACTTGTGAAATGCTGTATAATTATTTTACATATTCAAATTTAAAGACCTCTTGTCTGTTTTCTCTTGTTGCTATTTTCCATATTCCTGGTTGCCAGATCTGTTTCGGGAGGGCCTAAGCCTGTTGCAATTTTGAGCGTTTAGCCAAGGGTCCATGCCTCACATTCTACATTGAACTGTGAGCTGTGAAACCACACACAGTGCCGTCTAGTGACAGCAACTCAGAATACAATGCAGTGAGATGCAGTGGTAGCATTACAGCTGGGAAATTAGGACGCGTTTACGCAGCGACAAATTGCACAGTATGTGGTTTATTTGAAAAGGCGAACCAAAGCATACAGAAATAATGTATGAAACTCCATACTGGCCTGTTTGCTGTCTGCTTTCACAGTTTCAGCGCTACACATCCATTGGGAGTTGTTACGAGATGCTAACAGTGATGAGGAAGGAATGAGGCCACAGAGGACTGTGTGAGCCCTCCAGCATGTTTGTGACTGGGTGAGCTTTCCTCCAGTCTACGTGACACATTCAAATCTCCAGATGCTATATTATAAGACTGAACAGAACTGCAGATAAAGATAGAATTCCAGGATTTAATATTCTACCCATCAGTCATATTCTAAGGCTAATGTGTCCCATCATAAACAACTCCCAATGAACGAAAATATTTCCCTTTATGTAAAAATACTACATTCACAAGGCTTAAAATGGGTTTTAAAAAAACAGCTATGGTAAAATGTAAAATCTTTATCGATAACGTGGTC
This sequence comes from Gadopsis marmoratus, assembly GCA_036023855.1. Classification (NCBI taxonomy): domain Eukaryota; kingdom Metazoa; phylum Chordata; class Actinopteri; order Centrarchiformes; family Percichthyidae; genus Gadopsis; species Gadopsis marmoratus. Next base: position 2,402 of record JAVQJF010035125.1, on the reverse strand, counting down.
CCTGTGCATACAGTAGAGGGTTACTCCTTCTTGCTGGTCTCCTGTCCTCCAAAGATGGGGAACTTGCTCTCCACCTCAGCCCATGTCATGGTGCCGTTAGCCAGATCGCGAACCATCCCTGGCAACTCAGTGACCTGCAATAAGATTTTTTATATTAGAACAAACAAATCCACAATTGGGGAAAGTGTACAAGCCTTACATTTTGCTAATCAAAGCTGCAGTTATTGCTCTACCTCGGCCCTTATCTGCCTCATGGAGTCGCGGTCTCTCAGAGTGGCTGTGTGAGGCATCTTGTTCGCTGTGTCAAAGTCGACAGTGATGCCAAACGCCACTCCAATCTCGTCCGACCTGGCGTAGCGTCTCCCAATGGATCCCGAAGAGTCGTCCACTTTGTGAGACATGCCGTTTTTGGTCATTGCCTCAGCTTATAGAAGAAAGATATCATATAAATATAGAAACACTTAAAGGAATAGGTTGACATCTTGGGAAACACACTTATTTGCTTTCTTATCGCGAGTTTGACAAGAAGATTGAAATCTCTCCCATTAAATATTCATGAAATATGATGCTACAGCCTGCAGTCTGTTAACTTAGCATCGTGTCAGTTTTGCAATTGGGTTTTGTACAGATTAAACAAATGCAATATAACATGTTAACTAGTGCGCTTTAGAGGTGGGAGACCCATTTTGTTACTTTTGGACAGTCAGGCTAGCTGTTTCCCCTATTTCCGGTCTTTATGCTATGCAAAGCTAAGCTAACATCCCCTGGCTCCAGCTTCATTTTTAACGTACAGACATGAGAGTGGCATTGATCTTCTCATCTAACTCTCGACAGGAAAGCAAAATAAGGGCATTTCCCAAAATGCCAAACTAATTTGTGAAATTAAATAGTACCATTCTTAAATCTGAAAGTTAGTATCAAACTCACATAACTGGTGGACAAATGGCATAAACTCCTGGTTTTGGCTCAAAGGAAGGATGGAACATTTGTATGGCGCTACAGTGGCAGGAAAGCTGAAATACTGGACAAGAAATAAGCCATCTTCAATTAATAGGAACAATAAAACAGTTGAAACAAGCGTATGATTCTCACTCAGATCTCTTTCCTTGTTTTGAAACATTCTCACCGTCCTCTGTTCATCCCCCTGACGGATGCGGAACGAGTGCTCGAAGATCGAGTACATGATTCTGCCGATGCCAAAGGACGGCTCGATTACATTGGGAACAATCTCCTCCACTGTGGGAAAGTAGAGACGGTTGTTTTCCCACATGACCAACTCACTGTTCTACTCTACAGCTCTGGAGCAGGTCTGGTGTCGCCTCTTACCGTGCAACGTTTTCTGGAACCTCTTCACGCTGACCATGTCTTTGGTCAGTTTGAATGTCCTGCCCTGTGTCCCGAAGCTGAACTCCCTACAGACATAAGCACAACACCACCACCAAATTAACTTGGCACATAAATACACATAAATGCATTCATAAATAAATGTAATGGACTTTTCTCTGATCACTGCAGTCAGAAATTACCCATTTTCATTGAGAAGCTTCTCCTGATCACTGATGTAGCATTCGTCACAGGCAGTCAGGTGCTCCAGAACCAACTTGGCATCTTTCTTGTAGGCGGTTCCTATGGCTCCCTTATTGGGCTCAAACTGGACAACATTTACTACTTTGTGTGAAAAAGCTAAGGATTAAACCGCGGGGTCCAGTTTGTAAGTTCAAGTTCAATGAGCTGAATAGGGCAGGTAGAAAATGACAGTCAGTGAACCTTGAGTTTAGAATATTTTATCACATGTATGTGTTCCCACAATCAAGAATAAATCTCCAAGTATTAATAAAGTGTACACGTAGGGTGACAGTCCACTCCTTTGGCAGTTAGTATACAAGAAATGTATCTGTTTTGTAGCAACAGGAACATATATAAGCCTTTGTCATCAATCAAACTGCACAAAATCTGCACATACTTCATATACATGCATTCTAGTTTTTGAGTGGAAGGGGACTTTAATGATTCAGATTTTAACATTGCTGACTTTGGCGACTCCTATTGGTACCATCAGGAAAGACACTGTAGTAGACAACATTGCATGCTGCTGGTGTCCATCAATAACATGCCCCAAAATTTAGTGATTTTATATATATATATATATATTTAAATGATAGTATGGTTGTGAGTTTGTTGGACTGGGAGATCAGAAGGATATGGGTTCTTTCAGGGGCTTTTCAGCCACCAGAGGGACCTTGGTGGCTCTTGAGTGACACGAGAGGTCATAGCAGGAGCGGTCAGCACAGCCCACGATTTCAATCCAGCCCTGAGGGAGAAAAGCAAACACACTTGTCTTGACTTGCATCTGCAGTTCTGAACCTCTCAGTGTGTGTGTGTGTGTGTGTGTGTGTGTGTGT
>JAVQJF010035116.1:0-12824 GCA_036023855.1 Gadopsis marmoratus | reverse complement strand
TTGTTCTCCAGCAGCTGGAACAGAACATCATATGAAGGACACAAACTAAAATCATGGAAACGAACATCAGATCCATGTTGGACAGATGGACAATCCACCAGTGCCGGTTCTAGCCTGCTATATTTGGGTGGGCAGGTAGGAATAATGGGTGGGCAACTAGGCCGAAAGTTGCCGGTTCAAATTCCTGACCAGAAAACAGATTGGGAGGTAGTGAAGCAGGCATTTCTAAGTTTGCTAACTACGCTATGATTTCAGTCAGGAGGGCAGGTTTGTTTACATTCAATAAAACATTTGAAATTTTTGAGGTCTCATCAAACCCAATGTTTACAAAAGTTGAAGGTAGTTTTATTAAAACTCTTACTGAAAAGTGCCAATGAAAACAACTGAATTAACTAATATCTTATGTTGTGCATCATAAAACGTTAAATGTAACTATACATAGTGAAGGTACTGTTATTCAAACTCAAACTAAAAAGTGCCAAAGAAAACAACTGAATCAACTAATCAATTCCATAGTCATACTTCAGTGTAACTATATACATATAATCCAATAGTGCAAAGTCAGAACAACATGTTATAAAACCATTTTTTTCTCTTTTTTCCCTAAACAATTCTTTACCCCTCATTTATCTATTCATAACATCAGTCTCCTGTTTCCCTTGGCAAACATTTTAACAAATTCATAGATGTGATAGATGTTTCATGGCCCAAAATCACCAAATTCCTCTTCATTTCATGCGACATGGTGCGACGAAAGGGGGTTAGAGCTCGTGCCAGTGTGGAGAAGGAACTCTGACATGATGCGATGATCGATTAATATGATCGATTAATATGATCACTTGCTGTGCGATCACAGCAAGTGATCATATTAATCGATTTTGTATCAGTAAATGAATGTAATGCAACATGTAGGTCAAACTGAGCTTCGCTAGCGGCACTTAGTCTCCTTAGACTGACAGAATGGGTAAACCTTCTCGAAAAACCAGCGTAAGGGGAATTGCGCGACTTTGTAGGCGGGCTGTAGGCTGCCCACCCAATCAGAGCGCAAGTTCGAAACCACCCTTGCCCCTTGCTACAACCGGCCTTGCCGCATTATTATTTAGGGGAAAGCCCTCGAAACCAATGAGGGATTTTCCACAGTCTCACGCACCAATTTATTCTGTCACTGCAACCTAAACACGCATTAAAGCACATGAATAGAACTACATCAGTATTACAGTCGCACACAATAACAGCAGTAACTTTAGATGTAGCCTAAGTCGCTTCACCCTGGCCTGCATTATGGTTAACCGGCATTTAAGTTATTAAACAACATCAATGTGGCTACAGTAGCTATACTGATTTAACTATGTAAAAACCACGTCACGGTATCAAATTTCTTTTGAAAGGTAGCTATTACTACGGCTACATTATTGACGAGGCTTACCTTGGAGAAGCGTCCCGGCGCACACGAAAGCCAGCAACAGGAAAGCAGCCGAATCCATCCTTATAAAGCAGCTGTCAGGATTTGTGGATACCTCTGGTGAGCTTGAAGAAATGAGGAGTGGAAGTCTGTCTGAGCTGTACAAATATGGCCCGAAGATGTGTCACTCTTGTGTGGAAGCAGTGTGGAAAGTCCGAAACATACCAAAGGCAGCGTATCAGTGAGGGAGCGCAGGTGAAGTACAGAGAGCTGAGCACGAGATGACGGAAGCTCTTCTGGGCTTTCGCTTGTAGCCTATGCCGCCTTGAGGTACTGTCGGAAATCTGGAAACTCCAGATGTACGTGAAGGTCAGATAAGAAAGCTAAATGCTGCAATTAAAAATATTTTTTTCAGAATAGCCTGGTATTACTGTTTTAGAATTGTAGAGCAATAAAGAAACAATAAAATGCATGTGAAGTAAACGCCAACAACTTGGCTTATTTATCATAATCTTACGCTTATAGCCAACATTAGACAATATCAGAATCTTAATATCACTCTGGAAATAAAGTGGTTGCTTAACAAAAGATTGACAAAATGTTATTGACTAAGGTGATAACTTATACAAGCTACTAAGACAATGAAAATCAACTTTAAGCTAACGTTAGCATATTTGTTCTGGACAGATTACATTTCACAATCAGATTGCCAGTGTCCCATGTGTGTACATGCTGATCTGGAGTCAGTATGGTAGGATTTGGGTATACATAACTTATTAATTTAACACAGCATAGTTGTATTTAAATTCTTTAGTGAGCTTATTGAACCTCAGTGATACATGTTACTAGTACAATAATTACACCATACTAATACAACAATTAGTTATTCTACAGCAATAAGTACACATCTTCTAGAGCAAAATTACATTGAATTTAATTTAATTTATTATATTGTAACCTCTGTTGTTGTCTGTGGTGGGTTGTTTTGCTGAGGATTTTTTTGTTTCCCTGTTTCTTTTAATGCACTCATGCATTAGTGCTCCTAATTTCATTGTAGCCTATCCTGGTAAAGTAATACTAAAGGCTTTCTATTTGATTTCTATTCTATTTCACCCTCATCCATTTCTCCTAGTCTTGTGTTTTTCCAAGCATACTACAACAATGAACCAACAGTGCCCCATGCTACAACAATGTATCAAGAGTGCCCCCTCATGGACAAAATTAAACAATCACATTACAACACAAGAAACATCACATGCATTATAAGCTATAAACATTACAACCCTCTTTTCCTTACTTTTTTTAAAATAAAAACTTCCCAACTCAAATCTTTCTTTTGCATTATACCTTTCAGTTCATTAACATTACTCAAAGTCAGCGAGGTATGACGGGGGTCCTCTGTTTACCCTGACTGGGTATCCACAAACAGGTGACTGTGACCCAGAGGTGTCAGGGTCAAGGGCACTCGGGTTTGTTCAGGAAGGATTTCATTCCAGTCCATGACATTATGTCCATGACTTCCATGACTTTCAACCCACATTACTGAGAGTGGTGATTTTCAACCCACCGTAGAATCTTAAATTGGGATGAACTTCTGGTGAAGCGTTTGGCTGGTACCACAGAATCTTTGACAGCAATGACCTTGTATGGGCCGGTAAATGCGTCACCAATAATTCTTTTATATTATGATCCATTGATACGTATCCAACTCTAAAGCCCAACGACCTCTTCGTATTGTGGGGTCATGTGTGATATCCACTTTCCGTAGACTGAGGAGTGGATGGTGAACTGGGATGATTGTAAATGGATTACAACTCAAGTAGTGGCTGAAGTGTCTGACCGACCAGACAATGGCCCAGAGTTCTGTCATACATGGACCACTTCTTCACTGTGCTGGTCAGAACATGACTTACATGCTATAACCTGTTCTGTCCCATTTTCAACGTGAGAGAGCACTGCCCCAACTGCATAATTAGATGCATCTGTGCTGAGGATGAATGGCTTATGAAAGTTGGGTAATGCCATTATTGGAGGGGAAGTGAGTGCATCCTTTAATGCCTGAAATGCAGTCAAACACTTTTCAGTCCATTCAAATGCACATGTTTTTGAGTGACTCTGTGAAGAGGAAGAGCAATGAATGCATATCTGTACACAAAACGTCTGTAATATAAGCATAATCCCAGAAATGCTCTCTTGGTGGGTGATCTTGGCACAGGCCACTTTCATATATGGTTGTGGTTTACTGGATCCAGTGCCAGTCCATCAGTGTGTCCCATATACATATACTGCAGATTTGCAAAAGTCACATTTCTTTGGGTTAAGTTTCAAACCTGCTTGTCTGAATTGTGAGAATGTCTGTCAGGTTTTGAAGATGATCCTCAAAGTTCCATCCCATGCTAATTATAACATTAACATCAAGATAGATGACGCATATTGTCCACTTGAGACCTCTCAAAACCAGCCCCATCAGTCTCTGAAAAGTTGGTGGTGAGTTTGAAAGACCCATGGGCATCACTTTCAATTGGTAGAGACCATCACCTGTTGTGAATGCTGTTGTGGGACAGTCTGCGGCATTCATTTTAATTTGCCAGTATCCCCTTGACATTCATGGTGGAGTAAGACTCAGAACCAGACAATGCATCCAAATTATCATCAACTCTCGGAAGAGGATGTGCATCAGTGATGCCATCTTTCTTTTTCACCATGACCACTGGGCTGGCCCAGGGGCTTGTACTGTAATCTCCGCCTATCTTTACCATCTTTTGTATCACAGGCAAGGCACACCACACTACGTAGAACCCGAGCAACATACAACATATTCACACACATACATATGTGGTTACCCTTACTAAAATAATGTAACAATGAGAAGATAATCTCTAAAATAAGTCTTCACAAACTAAATATATTTATACTAAATATAAATTAAGTACTTTGACATGGGCCAAATTGTGATGGCTAGACGACTGGGTCAGAGCATCTTCAAAACTGCAGCTCTTGTGGGTTGTTCCCGGTCTGCAGTGGTAAGTACCTACCAAAAGTGGTAAGTACCTACCAAAAGTGGTCCAAGGACGGAAAACCGCTGAACCAACGTCACGGTCACGCCAAGGCTGGCCCATGTGGTCCGATCCAACAGAAGAGCTTCTGTAGCTCAAACTGCTGAAAACGTTCATGCTGGCTCTGATAGAAAGGTCTCAGAACACACAGAACATGGCAGTTTGTTGCATATCTGGCTGCGTAGCCATAGACCGGCCATAATGTTATGCTGTCTTAATGTTATGGCTGATCGCTATATACTGTGTATATATATATGCAATGTTAATGCCCTCTAATCAGTGTCAGTCAGTCTCCCTCCGTGTCCCCTGACCTACACATTACATAGACTCAAGGCCAAGCCTCCTACAGTTGTTCTTCTCTCACTCATTGCAGTTTATAAATATGCTGGGAGAGAGGGTTCTAAAAAAAACAATTGAAACATTCATAATAATGGCACACCTGATCAATTTCTACGTCAACCGGGTACACATGAGAAAATGTTGATGTGGTCAGAGATCATACAGAGAATCTGGGGCTGAACAGAGAGGATAGGAAAATGGTGCAGTCACAAAATCCAAGCCCATGAAGCCGTCTGCATAATGAACGTAGGCAAACACATGAATATTCCCTATCAATTACTCAATAATGTAATGTGTTCTGACTGTTTCACTTGTGGTACTTTAAAAGCACATATATAAATACAAAACATTATTGCTGTGTTTGCATACTGGTTATTTTTCAGTACAGAATATTGTGCTGTAGAGCAGGCTTTGTCCAATGTTATCAAGTCACATCCTCAGGTAGAAATTATACCACAGGTCCCTGTTATTTAAGATTCAATGAACCCACATAAAGGAAGATTTTAATTATTGTTCATTTAGTATCAACTTATCTCCAGTTAGTTATAACTGTATTAACAATAAAACTTACAGATAGAACATTGTTATTATGCTGTACACTCTCTAAATGGGATTGCAGTATTCATTCTATTTTTGGGATTAGGCTTGTGTTTCATTTACCATTTTTTGTTTGCTGGGGACCCACTAGAACCTCCTTAAGGCCCCACTGTGTGAACCTTCTTTATACACAAATTAGACTTTAAAGGTACACACCAATGAAGCTGGTGTGCAAAGACTTTCATTTAAAATGTAAACCCAGAGCAGAGTGCTTTAATTAAAAGCCTGACTTTTACATTCAACACACAAAGTGGTGTTGGGAATATATTATCAAGTCTATTTGTAATGAAAATACTGTATCAGATGCATAGTTATTTAGCAGGTGAGAAATTATATAAACAGACTAAGCACAAACAAATGATTAAAGTACCTGTTGACATGACACACATTGATGCATAACATACACGCCATAAAGTAGAAGTCAGGTTAGAATAAATAAACAAGGACAAGATAAGTTAAAGCAGTAAATAAGGAACACAAGCATGTAGCCTTCGATTTTCAGACACATAGCCTTTTGATGTCTTATCTTCCTTAAGGGACACCCAGTCCCCCCCTTTTCAGTAAATCAACATCAGACACATGGTGTCAGGGGGATGTGAAGGGGAGTTAGGGGGTTAACTCAATAGAATTTAGGAGACACAAATGTTGATTAACATTCCACAGAGGGGGAGGGAGTAAGAGGTGATAAGAAGGAAATGTCTGTAGGAATCGGGAGTGATTTTCATGAAATTGAATCGGGTTGACTGTATTGTTGAATCGTCAGTAAGCTCTATTACACTTTGAACTCTTCGGACTCAGTTGATTTCATTCTTAGTACTGAAGTTTATTACAAGTTGCGGAACATTCCATGTGTGGCGAAGGACTGAAGGACATTTGGCCCTTTTCAAACGTTTTTTGCACCACTCTGTTTGTGTGCTTATGTGTTTGCATGTGTTTGAGACACAGGCAGAGAAAGGGAGGTGTAGCCTGACTAGTGCCCACATCTGCTTGCTGCCAGGTTCAAAGTTTCAATGATTTTCTTGTCATGCTTTCTAGTACAACACCCCAAACTCTCAGTAACTGAGCATCTTGCTGATAGAGTTTTCCTTTGAATCCATGGAGCAGGTTTCAGCAAAACTGAAAAGGAAATTCCATCCAACTATTTTCAGGCAGAGTCAAATAAAGCTTGTCATCTATAAGAGTTAGCACCCAGTTAGCAATCTAGCTTCAAAACACAGTGCAACAAGAGTCAAATTGGCAGGGATGGAAGGTAACTACATACTTAAGACTGATGTATATTTCAAAGGTACAGTCTTGCAGCAGAATTGTCTGATGTGACAGCATTTTAGTTCAAAACATGTGGTCAGTTCAGAAAAGTTGTATAGTTCCCAACTCTCTCCCAGCTAATGTAACCAGAACGCTAGTGAATTTGATGCAAATTGAAGAGAAATCACCTTTAAATAAATCTTTACTTAATATGTGTGAGTGTGTGTATGTTTATGCATATATACAGTATATATATATAGTGGCAACCCAGGGGAAGGCAAGATTCACCATAAAGTAGGAGACTCAAAGACAGTTAACGCAAGCATAAAGTGTCCTTTAATAAAAAATTGTAAAGGAGAAGGGAGGGGGTCAAGTTTCCTCCCGTCCAGGGTCTTTGTCTTTGTGGCCTTCTTCAATGTGGAGAGCAAAGCAGAGAGAACGGTAAGTCTTTATATTTACCGCCGTTTTGAGTCCAGTTGGTTTTTTCCTGGCCAACACTAATGCCAGCCTCCGCAATGTGCTTCTTGTCCAAACTACCGCTTATGTTGCCTGGCAGCTTGATGAGTAGGTGCCTCCCCTGATTACCTGATGGCTTGCAGGTGTCACAAATTCCACCAGAGGCTGCAATACATGTACTGGATAAAACACTCTATTATGGAACGATATTACTATCTATAATCAAGAGCACACTCTTTCAGTTTGAGAGCATACTTTATTGATATCATGTTCACATTTTGTAATACTCTCTCTCAAAACCCTGCTCTAGCACACTAATAGCACATGCTTGTGCTTGGATTTGCTCTGCTTCTATTCAAAATGGATGCTTGCACTTGTTGCTGCCTGCGCAGATTTATTCTATGCACTCATGGAATTTCTGCTCTTGGATTTCTGCTGATGGCTTGGATTTTTTGTGCAACAACGCAATCAAAATTCCCCAACCAATAGAATGCCAGCTGTAGTGTCAACCAATGAAACGATTGTTCACTTTACTTCTTTCAGCGTCCCGCATACTCTTTAACTGGGTTTGTCCACTCTCTCTCCATGACTTATTATATGTACAGTAAATATATATACCAGTGCTTGTACTGTTTATTTTTTACGATCATAGCTACATGTAATAGTAGCCGTATAGCACACGGACAGGGGCCGGTGAGAGGAAAACAAGGTCACCTTCACGACTCAGGAGAGGGAGTTTAGCGGATCGCTGGACAACATGGTCCGCCAAAATCAATGACCTCAAGTCCATTTTTAGGTTTAAGGTTTTAGGTTTTAGTTTATTTCAACAATGGTGGTGGTTGGGAAGGAGATGGCTGAGGAGCTGAAAAAGAGACGAAGGTGATGAGCTAGGAAAATCCCAGTGGTAGTTGTAGTCAGGGCAGACAAGGAGAGAGCAGGCTTGCTGAAGCTGAGAAGAAGTCAGGCTGGGCAGGCAGGTAACCAGACAATGTGAGAGCTGTAGCACAGGAGAACAGGGTTCAGTAATTGAACAACACATTAGATGCAAAACTAGCAATCTGAATGGACCAGATGCTGTTTGCCACACAGGTGAACGGAACGATCTGGTCGAGACTGGAGAGTTGAACCGTTGCATTTGAGTACTGCAGAGATGATTACTCTGCTGCGCAGGCAAATCGGCGGGAGCGGGAACGGGAACCTGACGGCCATGCCCAGACAACAGAAACACAGGGAGAAAGGGCAACCATGAGAACGTAAGGGAGGGAGAAGGGGAGCAGCCCTAATCATAACAGAAGGCTGTTTATTTTATTGCAAAAAAGGCCATTGCAAATTGCAAAAACTTAACCTCTGGTAACATTTGATTCTGGACTGTGACTGTGATGTGTCACTGACTGTATCAAACAAACGTTCGTCCCTGCATGCCAAAGTTAGTCACAGAGTTTCACAAGGTTCTGTGCTTGGACCAATTATATGAATAAACAGTGACTCTGAAAGAAAAAAACTAAAACTATTAAATATGTTAAAATTTGTAGGTTGTTAGAGTGCAGTTGAAGTGAAGGTTGATTACACAAGCGGCAGTCCAATTATGTAACGTCCAGACATATTTTTGTATATTGATATTAAAATGTCAAAAATGAATTAGCATAATGCAAAATCTAATAAATAATGAAAATAATATATTGAACACTAGCTTCACTCTCAAATCCCTTCACATTCTTTAATGTCAAACTTTGCTTTTGACATTTGTGTGACATTCAATCAGCATCACTAATTACTAACTAGTTTGGCTTTCATAATATGCAGTAGAACACTATATGATTTACATTTTTACTAGTACATTTGTGTCTGCTGAAAAGATATTTCAGATATGCTAGATAATTTTTTTATTCTGAATACAAACTAGTGGTTCCCTTTTTTTTACTAAAACAAGCGAAGCATCTCTCTGCACAAAGGTTCTTGCTCTTCACTTTGCAGTACAAATGAGTCCATTCAGTCGGCTAAATTTCTAGTACAGCTAGAGCCGTAAGACCACTAAACCACACATGTATATACTACATGAGAAAATACACATTAAGAGATAATTAAAATTATTATTCTGAGCTTAGGTCTACACTGAAGATCTTGCGATAAAGGTTCCCATATGCCAGTTTAACTTGTGCAGAGAGGTGCATACAGCTGCCTGTTCTCCTTTAAAAGTGTGTGAACCTATTGTAAAGATAGCTGCTGCAGCTAAAACTGCAATGACAGCCAGAGTGAGGATACCCACAGCTATCCCAAGACCCATCCTGGAGTCCATGTCACTACTAGACACAGCTGCTCACAACACAACCAGAGTACAAACGTTTTCATCACATCTCGACACATAGTATCATCTGTATAAGATCAGGCAGAAAAGGCCTTGAGGCAATCACTGGACGCCTGATGGTCTCAATAATTAATAATGAATTTCACTGTCACACTGATAGCACTTTGTTGGAATAAATTAAACATTCATATTCCTTTTTAGAATTTAAATGTTTAATTATCTGGTGAACTAATAAGAAATACTGTACATTACAGGTGGCTAAAAGTAACTATTGTTTTAAAATGTTTAATAACTTTTGAATCGCTATCCTATCGACGTGATTTAAAAAGTCATGTAAAGCGGAGATCCTCGGCTTTTCAGAGATATAATTTTTGTCTCGTTTGGACATTCAGAGCCTCCGTCGTAACCGCGTTCTGCAGCATTGATTCGTCAAATAAACAAACGTTGTTTCTTCATTGCCAAACGACAATGCTTGTAGATGCGTAGTCCCACCTCCCATGTTCCGATTGATTCAAAATTTAAATGTCCAGGCTTACTTTTATCCATGACACTGACCTACTCCACCAATCAACATTTTTTGGGGGAAATTTGAATAAACACAGGAGGACGAAGTGCCTATTTCCTTCATGAAAACATACAGATATAACAGATTTACATGGCAGAGCTAACCACACTACCAACACAAAGACAAATAAAGATGGCAAAACTCTGGAATACATTTTTTCTAATCACTCGCTGGGTGACGTCGTGGAGTCGTCGGATTCCGACGCAGATCAAACATCAAAACATCAAACAAAAGACCCTGAGGTCTTTGAAAAATTCTGGTAAATTCATCCATTCTCAGACAACACAAATGTAAAATTGGGACTTTCAATGAGCCAGACTGAATTAAATGGCGTATGGCACTTGATGCTGACTGCCAGAATAGGTTAGAAAAACTAAATAAATACAGGAGAGTCAGGCGCCGCTAAAAGTGTTTTAGGTCTTTGAGGGTTAACTTACTAAATGTTGACATAACCAGTTACACTAAATTATTGTGGATAGAAAATGACAACAACTAAACAATAGCAGTGTTAGACTAACTGACTTTACATCCAGGACCTCACCATAAAACATACTGTATCTCAACTTACATTGAAGAGCCCCATTCATGACTTTGCCTGGCTCAATATAATATGGAAAAATTGTAAAATAACTCAAAACCAAACTATCCCTTTCTAAATCACAACTGCCATGGAATACTTTCCATCTGAATGTTCACAGACTCATGTCCAGGTATGTACAATAAATATAAAAAAAGGTCATAGGAGGAATACAACCAGAGCTCTTACACTTCCACCTGGGTGTTGTTGATGAGATACTCCAGAGGATAAGTGCAGAAATAATTATTTGAGCTCTGCTTTATAGGTGACTACCCCTGTGGATGGATCAGGAGCACCACATCACTGATATTAACTGTCTGGATGTTGGAGAAGTCAACAAAGATCCCTGTGCCAGCTGCACTGGTGGTCTGGAGGCAGCATTTACAGTAAAATCAAGCACAGAGAAGGAATGGGGGATTTGTTGAGAAAACATGGATTCTGCACAAATGTACTCCTCCTCCAATCTCTACTAACCAGGAAAGTACTGCCACAAGCATTGGTGTTGTTGAGGGGGAAGGTGAACCTGGCAACAGGAGGGGTGTGAGATTCATCCAAGGTTCCTTTGGACATATCTGTAATAGCAAAAGATAATGATGCATCAAAAGAACCCGAACCTTCTGTAGATGTTGCTGTTGTTACCTTACTTGGCACCGACCTTAACTGTCCTACTGCTGTTCTCCCCTTTCTCTGCTTTTGAAATGCTTTCTATAGAGTTGTGGAGGATCCTCATCTTATATAGCTATGACTCTTTCTTAGGAGTGGACAGAAACAAGATGTGTCCACCTTTGCGTCACTGTGTGGGAACAATTCTTTTGTACGGGGAGTTCCATGGGCCATACCTTAAGGGTGATTAGTGAAACCCTACACAGTAAGAGTCTTAATGAGGTACCAGAAACAATGGCCTAGCTCATTTTCTGTAATATACAGAATCCCTTAGAATGCTAACATGAGACTTCATGCAATGACTTCATTGCTGCAATTTCACCATTGTTAGACAGCTGCAATGTTGCAATAGGTTTTTGTTTTCTGTCTGACAGTGACACACCTGAAAGGCCTTACGTAAAGAGTTTAGTTGTTTGTGTGTTTCTTTGTTAAGATCCCCATTAGCTTCTGCATAACAGCAGGTATTTTTCCTGGGGTCCACGCAGTTTATATGGTGACACTAACATAACATCATAATGCACGGATACTGTAAATACAATGGTACCAATAGAGGCAATTAAAATAACACAAGCACAAAGAAAATAGCCAGGTTGTACTGTCTTCTCTGCCTGCCTCTGGGCATCTGCCAGCCGCTCCGACCTGTCTACCCAGGCATAACCACCATGAGAACTTACCTGACTCCTCATCATGTTCTTCATCCCCTGCTCACCGTTGTGGCCAAATAAATGTTGGTGAATTCCAGCTAATCTTGTTTCGTGTCCTGCTTCTGATGTCCTCCTCACCAAAGTCTTTTAGTGTATTTTTTAAAAACATATTATTATTATTATATTATTATATATTTTTTTGTTGTGTAATATTATTTGGGAGTGAATTCCATTCTTGCATTGCACTATACCAGGGGTCACCAACGTGGTGCCCGCGGGCACATGAGTCGCACGCGGGCCTGTTCTAAAAATAGCTCACCATAGCGCCACTTACCAGTGAGCTGCATCAATTCTTTTTTGTTGCTATTCTTTTTTAAATCACACTTGCATTGGTGTACATTTGAAAAATGACAATATTTAAAAAAAAACTTTCAAAAATGTTTCATATTAGATCGTGAAGGATTAGATCTGCCAAAGCGAAGAGATGGTAGAATCGTCTATAGGGCTCATTCTATATGTTGCAGTTCTATGCTGACGCACCGACTCATCAGCTGGCGTTAAACCAAACCACTTTAACACAAGCATTTTTTCGTGTCGACGAGCCGCACGTTTGCTTTTTATGAATGATTATTCATATAGAGGACATTATTGGTGTATCACGGACATCTGTGCTGTATCACGTGACGGACGGCGCTGCGCTGTCAGGCCGGTTCCCCTACAGCAGAGGAGCTCTGCTCTGTCTCTCTCTTTAGCCTGACGTTCGTTTAAAAAGAGTTAAAAACGAGAAGAATTAACCTCCATCTGAGCGCTGAGCAGCTCAGCCAGGTGTGTGTGTGTGTGTGTGTGTAAGATTGGTGAGAGAGAATAAAACGTGGTCGCTCGTCCTCTCAGTCTGTGATTGATGATCAGATTGCTGATCTCCCACATGCCTACATGACAACTACAGTAGGTAAACATAATGCTTCAGATCTAGTA